>SNQJ01S0016550.1:9010-24213 GCA_010110895.2 Picea sitchensis | reverse complement strand
ATGACCAATGATTGCTCAATAGCAACTAGAGCCCATTACACTAGGTGGTAGAGTTCTGACAGTGCGCTTGATCATTCGGGTAACCACTCAAAGGAGAAATGTCAATGCGTCGCCTCCTATTGATTTAATCTCATTGATGACCGACCGATCATGACGAAGACATCAATTATGACATGATTAGGTGTAGTTGGGTTTCCATTTTTAGTAAGTTCTATTCGAGGGGTCACCTGGCAGGGAATAACCAGAACCGAAATTCTAGGATAAATAGTCTGAGGCATAGTATCCCAAGGGGTGCATTTTTTTCTATGTATTCTATCTTTTTAATGTAAGCGAGGTTGGTTGGAAAAGTAGTCTAGATAGTAGACTATTGAATGTAATCTTCGAACCCGATTGAAATATAATGAAAAATTCATGAGGCTTTGACGAAAATATTCTAATGGTGTTGGTTTGATGTATTGTGATCTCTTCTATGTATGTACTTCTTGTTTTCTGTGTATTCATGTCTTTACTCTATTTAAATTGGAACGTTTAACAGGTCTAGAATTCATCGTGTGGTGCTTTAGACTTCGCCATTTAAACTCTTGTGTTTTCTTCTAAGTAATTTATAATTCATCTTCAATGGTGCTTTGATTTGCTTTATGTACTCTTTTTTTCTCCACACACAACAACATTTGAACTGAAAGACCATTTCCTTCTTAGCCCTTATTCTCTCAAAGTTTCATTTACCAAGTCATTTATTTCTCTCGCTTTCAAAAAGTTGACTCCATGGCCCAAGGTTCTGTATTTCCTTGCTAGTGAAACCAAAAACATTTTTCAAACACAATCAATCTAGACGACAATTCAAAGGCATTATCTGTCAGGGACTAAGTCTCAGAGAGATCCCTCTCAAGGTTCAAAAGGCTAGTTTTCAGTCTTAAAGTTGGTCTGTAGGTTACCTGTGCCATTTGTTTTCTTAGCCAAACAAATTTACAAAGTGCTAATAGTACTGATGTCATCAACTTCCATAAGAGGGTATGTATTTTATGTGTCTTTTATTCATGATTACTCACGTAAAACTTGGATATATTTTTTGAATGCAAAGAACAAAGTTTTTTTCAAATTCAAATAATATTGCAAGGAAGCTATGATTAAGAGGGAGATTTACACTTCCTACAATTCTTCACAGAATGGAGTAGTAGAAAGGAAGAATCAGACAATCATGGAAGCAGTGAAGGCTATGATCCATGATCAATATCTACCTATGAATTTGTGGGAATAAGTAGCAAAGATTGCAATGTACGTGAAGAACATAAGTCCCCATAAAGTACTTGAAAACAAGACACTGGAGGAGATTTTTTTAGGAGAGAATCCAAAATTCAACCATATAAGGATATTTAGTTGCCCCATATTTATGCATGTCCCCAAGGAAAAGAGGAAAAAATTGAATCCATCTGGAAATAATGGCATATTTGTTGGTTACAGCGACACATCGAAGGCACACATGATATCTATTCCTAGTCTCCAAAAAGTTGAGATTAGTCAAGATGTCACCTTCGATGAGAGTGAAACTTTCATTAAATCAAAAAAGGACTCTGCAAAAGAGGTTCACGAGGAGGAGAATGAAGTTACTAGAGTTCCTTAGGCAGAAGAAGTTGTACCAAAGGAAGTCATTCATGAGAATATTGACATGGAAGAACCTTAGAGGCCAGCATAGATGCCTTCTCACAAGAGAAGACTATATTGGGCATAGGAGCTCATTAGAGATGAAGAAAGATATGGTGCCCGATAAAATATCTTAGGGAAAGCAAGAAGTCGAAACTGTATTCCATCTATGTGGCATGTTTGTGTGATATCATGGATGAAAAACTGTCCAATTATGAAGAGGTTGCATAAAAGATGGTATGGAAGGATGCCATGGGGGAGGAATATCAGTCCATAATAAAGAATAATCTCTGGTATGTGGTCCCCAGACTGAAGGAGAAATAAGTAGTAAGTTCAAAATGGATCTACAATATGAAACATGCAGCTGATAGTAGTAGTGAAAAGTATAAGGCTAGATTTGTGGCTCGAGGATTCTCTTAGAAGGAGGGAAATGACTATGAGGAGAAACTTTCTCCCATGGTGAGATATACCTTGATCAGGACTATACTTTTGTTGGTCGTGGTAATGAAATGGAAGTTGCATCAGATGGATGTGAAGACAACCTTTTTGAATGGTGAAATAAAAGAGGAAGTATATGTGGAGCAGCCACAAGGGTTCGAGGTACATGACACGGAGAAGCATGTGTGCATATTGAAGAAGGATTTATATGGATTAAATTAGGCACCCAAAGCATGTTATGGCAGGATCGATAGTTTTCTAATGAACTTATTGTTTACAAAGAGTAGTGCAGATCCTAACCTTTACTTTAAGGTTGCGGAGGATGGTCTGGTAATAGTATTGTTGTATGTGGATGACATGTTTCTAATAGGTGTGGAAAAGACAATATCAGAGTGTAAGAGAAAAATGGTTGTTGAGTTTGAGATGAAACATCTCAAGATGATGAATTAATTTTTGGGTCTCAAGGTATGGAAGAGACATGATGAGATCTTTCTGAATGAAGGTAAGTATGCAGTGGAAATTCTGAAGAGGCTCGGGATGTTGGATTGCAAGTCAATGTCTACACCTATGGTATCAAATATGAAGTTGATGCAGGATACGACTTCAGAGACTATGGATGTTTCTTTATACAGGAATATGGTGGGTTCATTGATGTACTTGATGAACACAAGACCATATATATGTTTTTTTGTGAACATCCTGAGTTAGTATATGGAGCAGCCCAGGTAAGTTCATTTGGTCGCAACAAAACATGTGATGAGGTACCTTAAGGGTACATTGGATTATGGTCTCGAGTATGTGACAACCATGATTTTAGGTTATATGGATATTTAGATTTAGATTGGGCCAACATTATTCCTGATCAGAAGAGTACTTCGGCATATTTCTTTAGTCTAGGCTCCAGTATGGTTACGTGGAGCAACATGAAGCAATCATGTGTAGCACTCAGTACGATTGAGTTTGAATATGTGGCAACATGTGTATCATGTAGAGAAGTAGTGTGGCTTTGGAATTTTCTTTCCGAGTTATTTGGTCTCAAGCTAGAGGCGACATACATTTGGTGTGAAAACCATAGTTGCATGAAGTTGTCATAGAATCCAATGTTCCATGGCAGGTTGAAGCATATCGATATCAAATATCACTATATCAGGGATATGGTGCATAGGGTAGAAGTGAGGATCCAGTACATGGCTACCGAGGAGAAGGTTGTAGACATGTTGACCAAGCCACTGTCGAGGATGAAGCTTGAGCACTTTGGGGACAAACTTGGAGTGGTCCCTATTCAAAGGGAGTGATGAGGTACATATGCATTTTAGGGTAGTGGATGTCATGGGGACATGTGGTATCTATTGGAGAGCCACCCAGATACCTTGGGTGTATTGGATATGAACTCACATGGGTGCACATGATGAGGTACATATGCATTTCAAGGTAGTGGATGTCATGGTGACATGTTGAAGCTATTTGAGAGCTACCCACAAGCCTTGGATGCATTGGCTGTGAATTCATGTTGTACTATGGATATATGATGATGTATATATTCATATGTTTAACATTCAATGGTCATGAGTTCGTGTGGAAAAAAAGAATACATTCCTAGTTAAGAGGGAGTGTTAATATTTTGATGTAACTACATAAGATATTCTTTTGTATTTGTATTGGTAAAACATTGAGAAGGCTGTTGTAATCTTATTATATGAATCGACTCAAAATAAATTATTATTTTATTGTTATACTTATTGTAAAAGTCAAATAGACCCCTCTTAGGGTTACGTCTTTTTGGGAGTCAAGTTATGTGTATAAATAGAGGTCTAGTTCCTCTCATTTGTACACACACACAACTCACCTTCTCTTGTGTATTTGGAGCATAACAAACGAGGTCTAGCGTAGGAGGTCTTGGTTTCTTTGTCTTCGGTATCTTGGTCTTGGTCTATTTGTGGAGAGCTATAGCGTGACATTGTACTAGTTGAAGGAATCTATACTAAAGAATTGGTTACTAGGTTTTCTCCCCCATGAGGGTTTCCCAAGATATATCTTGTGTTTTGTGATTTTTTATCTTTGAGTGATCATATTACATGCAATTGTTAATGAATGTTAAAGAAGATAACTCTAACTTCTAAAATTCTAACACATTCAACTGTCAATTTTGAGATATGAAATCCAGTGCTTGATTGTAATTGTCATTATCCACAAAATTAAAGTTCAAACTAACCATCACATTATGGTCCTTGAATACAAGCATGCCAAATTCATTGGGATTTATATATGTATTCTTATAGATCCCTGAGATGATGCCCCACTCATGCATCCAAGAATACCTTTACACAAATGGCTCTTATTCATCTTTAAAATCAACTTGTTCCTTCAGTGGAATTTTATTATGATTAATATCATTATATTTTTGGGTTATATCTCTATGGAAATCATGAAATGGCTTATACAATACCAACTCAAAATACTAAATGTCAAAATAATTAACATATTTGTTAACTAGAACTATGTTATTAAGGGAAAACCATACAATAAAACCAAACTTCTATGTAACCATCTATGAGTGTGACAATGTTATTCACATCACAATGAAAAAGGTACTCCATATCCACTAGTCTCTTAATATATGCATTGTAAAAGAATTATTATTGTCAACATTATATGTATTGACCTACACTTGTTTGAAAACTTTCATTCCAACATTTATAACCACGTATTAATGACCACATTTATAAATGTGAATGTAAATCCCTTCAGAATGCATCGAGCATGCACACTCCTTGGACGTGATGGGAAGATGAGTTGGTTGATGAGTGTGAGGAGGACATGATCAGTCGGGTGCATGAAAGTCTTATAGGTTTGGAAAGGATCACATTGGGCACACGTTTGGGTGTGTGGGCACAAGGGGATACACGCCACACATACCTTGTGAATAAATACATGGATTTGGGTTGCATGAGAGCACATATGGGGTGAATTGGGTGTGCATGCACAAGGAGTGGATCCATATACCTTAGGAACATGGGGCATGATGGGGAGGTCGGTATGACCTCTTGATATGCCCTAAAATGGTTTGGATCTAACCAACACTAAGAGATGGGATGTATGGAGAGACGTTACAACTCGGTGGAATGCGACGGTTCAAAGGGGCCAAAGAGACACATTAGTTTGAAAGAGAATGATAAAGACAAATGAAGGCAATGGTCCATAAGGGGACACTATGGTTCATGTGTTATACCTCATAGAAAATAAACTAAGGTGTGGATGAGTTAAGCTGTTGATGGAAGCATGGACGAAGAGATCACAAGGAGCAAGTGAATGCAACTTCAAAGAGAGAACAAGGGACTAGGTTGGTGTACAATGGGGTCGACCACATGTCTTGTGAAGAGGGAGTGATATTGAAGTGACATAGATGTTTTATGACCGTGTAGAGAGTTGGATAAACTTGGTGGTGTAATGTGAGTTACATGACTCTAAAAAGACAATGTAACCAAGATAGAAGTGTTGTTTGTACTCGTAAATATATATTGCATAATAATAAGGTTCCAACCACACTTTATATCCTCCATCTATCATGTGTTTCACATGTCTCGTGAATGTATTCTCAATTGGATAAGTGTTTAGTTGTTGTTAACATTGCCTAAGTATACAAATGAGTCATATAGAGAGTGTGTTTCACTTTCTCATAGCCTAGAATGGATTATGGGTACATGCTCTAGATGAGGAGACATAGTATGGATGAAGTACCTTCGGGTGGTATTGTCACTAAGTGGGAACTATCATGGTGTTGAATTCCCTAGAGAGAAGATGAAATTTAGCATTTCGAGTGGGTCTCCAAAGGGTTCATGACAACTAGTATTATAGAAAATCACAAAGATAGTTTGGTGAAGAGTTTGATGAAGAAAATTACAAATATAGTTGGTCAGTGCACCATAGAAACAATTTGAAAAAGTTTGGGGATAGTCTGACCGGTCCAGTTATGAATAGTGGTCAGAACTTGAGAAGGAAATTCAAAGTGAAACCTTGAAAATACTTGTGAGAAGTATTAATTTTGGCAATAGTAGATTGTGGAGCTAGGAATTTTTGGGCATGCACCCTTGTGTTACTCAAGGAAGAGTTCATGTGATGATGGGGTAAGAGACCATAAAAACACATCATGGAGTTGGGGAAAATATGTGTTATGACAAAGCGATGTGTACCCTTGTACAAAACAAAAGTAAGATTCATGTGAAATACCAAGTCACTTGGGCGAGGTGAACAACCATATATTAGTGAAACCACAAAAATGCACCAAAATACATATATATGAAATTCAATGATTACAAAAGAAGCCATGGATAGCTCTAAGGATGGAATGTTGATACTGAGAGGGGGGGTGAATCAGTATCAAGTACAATTTAAAACCTTTTTCAACTTATAATTAAACCATTCAACTATATACAATGAGAAATGAACAATAGTATAAGAGTTACACCAATACACTACAATACACCATGCACAATATATGAGAAATAATCAATAGTTATTGTTCAAGCGAAGTAATGACTTCCAAAGGTAGCTACAGCTTCCAAATGTAAAGGGATGGATAAACCTCCAAGAGGAAGATACAATCCTCCAATATCAAGAGAGAGTTGAATTTTCCATCCTTTCCCCTTCCTTCCACCCAAGAATATATGAGAGATAATAAAACTTTACATTCAATCATCACCATCAACCAATCATCACATAGAACCTGATAATGCTTCCTGAGACTTCTTCAATTTCTGCAATTCTTCAATTCTTGGAGTACTCTGATCCTATATATAATATTACTCAATGTATTCTCTAAAACTTCTCCAAGTTTCAGTCCTTGAATCCTCCCCAAAAAGAAGTTATAGAAAAAATGGTAGACTTTATTCAATTCTGGTCTATTCGGGAGACCAAACTAGTACATAATACCCCACGCTCAATATTTAACATCCAATTCTAAAACTTGCACACAAGAAACTAAATTCCGTAATATTTCCAATGAAATTTGTCCCACATCAATTGGATTCTCGATGAAGAAGTTATGACTGTTTTACCTGGAACACTTGTTTATTGACTAGCTTCAGGACTGGTCACAAACCCTATCTTCCACAGAGTGTGTCTCCATAATTATAGCGAATCAAGAGCTGAAATTTTTGCCAGAGGTACCTTGATATGTATTCTCAATACCATAGAGATTTCACCATCTGAATCGTTCTAGAAAAAAATTTATAGCAAAAATGGTAAGATGACCTGAAAATAACATACGTTAGAACACATCACCAAAAGACTTTATCCTCCCTTGAAATCCATCCTTCTTTTACTTCTTATTTCCTCTGAAATTCAACTTGTATAAAATGAATGTATACTGATGTTTATTTATACCATTTATGTCACTTCCTTTTAACATTAGGGCTGACCTGACACTTTCTTATTTTGTAATTCTTTTCTTTAACTATCTTCAGGGCCTACATGTACTTCCTTCTTCAATTCACTTTGTCATCTTCAAAAATCCATTTATCCTCAACCATGAGGATGCACGTGATGTGCCACATACCACCGGAAACAACATGATGTATACTATCCATCCATGGGTGTTGTATCTGCATGTGTATTTTCCTTCATGTCCAAATACCTTCATCAATCTTGCAGTCCAAAACCCATGACTAGGGTTGACATCAATGACAACAACCAATTTTCCAACATGGAAGGTAAAGGACTCATGGAAAATTTGGGTCATGATAGAGGAGGGTGATCACTTGTGAAAACTCAAGACTCTGCTATGAGAAGAACACTTGGATCACCATTGAGCGATCTAGAGTCTTGTGTAAAAATTTTGGAACAATGGGGGTCTTTGTTGGACAAGTGGAACGAGGTTGAATCTCGGGTACACCTGAAGGAATGTCCCAATTTGGAATTGAAAAATGGCCAACACAAGAAATTATACTTGGAGAACCAAAGTAGATAGTGTGACTCAAAAAATTGAAAAACTCCAAGTCAGCTTGGGGAGAATGAACAAAATCTATGCACATATGGAGTCTCAGATCAATAAGTTGAAAGAATTTAAAGGGAGGAGATGAGACCTTGATGAAGACTGCATTAGGATCACTCGAGAAGGAGGACACTCAATAAGAAGATAATATTGCAATGTAGGAACAACCTAAGCCATGATTAACAAAGAATGAATTCATGAATCACTGAAGTGTCAAAATGTCGAGGTGTTAAACCTTAATTAATTAAGTTAATCATGGTCAAGAGATAATTAATGACTTCACATTTTGGAGTTCGAACATTTATCTTGTATCGTATCCTAAAATATCTGAAGCCCAAATTTCCGAAATACTTAAAATTGAATATGATTAATTAAGAATTAAGATCGATTATCGGATAATTAATCGCTTTGCAATTTCGGGTTTCGAGGATTCCCTCTCCAGATATATTAAAAGTTCTCTAAGTCCGTTTTACACATAAAAAATACTCACTTTGATAGTGTCGCAAGTGTCATCATTACAAAGGTCACAAGTGTCGCATTTTTCTCACAAGGTCGCAAGTGTCGCATGTTGCTCACAAGTGTCACATGTGTCAAAGAAAGTATGTTGCCATGATGCCTATGTCGTGCCTATAATGACATGAGAGGACACTTGAAACACATCAAACATTTGATTTGGAAGAGGAGAAATGAGTCAGCAGGCTTGCAAACCTTTTGCCCTCTGAAAGCACCTCAAAAACTGAGTTTTTGGAGGGGAGCGCTCCCCTATACCTCTTATGGGAGTGTTGGCGCTCCCCCTTACACTGTCTGGGGGCATTATAAAGCTCCTCTGGCCCTTTTGAGGGAGCGCTATATATTTTGAGAGTGCTGACACCCCCCTAAAGCCTACTAGGGAGCACTACAATGCTCTGATGGCCCTTTTGAGGGACCGCTACCTATTCTGGGTAGTAGTTAAGTTGTTCAGATGAATGGGGGAAGAATCCTTTCATTCTTGGAAGGCAGTTGAGCTCGAATCCATAGTCCAGCCATGATCTTAGGGCAGATCCTCAACTGAAGGAGGCAAATACGCAACTTCCCCAAGGATATCTCAAGTGGTTAAAGCCTCTCCAAGGCTATATAAGTAAGCTTTCTAATGGTGAAAGGGGACTGAAAAAGGAGAATCACACCAAACTTATGATCTCATAAGTGGTGCTGGAACGGAGGAAGAATTGCTAGCATGAAACCTATGATCTCATAGGAAACACCCAGTCAGTCAGAGGAGAGTGATCAGTGAAGCTGCTATCATCCAGGTTGTGGATCTTTCGAGCAAGGGTTAGACAAAGGGGACTTGACGAAGCTGTCGCATTCGCATCTACGATTGTAAGTACTGATGTCATTATTCTCATCAATATGACATGCTTGGCCTGTTTCTTTCTAGTTTGTGTCTGATTTTACATGAACTTATCGTTGATAGATAGATCTGTTTTCAAGCTAATATCAATAGAGTAGGAAGTGGTCGTACTTTGTTTGTCTACAGGACTCAGCGAGGAGCGAAAGTATGGAGCTCGATTTGGAGCGGGCAGGGAAAAACATCGATAAAAAGGTAATGTTATTCTCCTTCCTTCTCATGTGTCAGTTTGTATAGATTTGAAAGGAAGTCAGTGTCCATGTTAAGCAGTTTCTGTCTTAGAGTTAGGGTCTAGCTCTTTGAGGCAATCTACCTATCCGCAGGGATATTTTCCTACAACAGTCCGAACTCCCGAAACACTTGAAGTTGACACACCTTTTTTAAACATTATTAATTAAGATTTTAAAAGCAATTATCCAAGGATTAACCTTCACAGATTTAAGATTCAGGAAATTCTCACTCTGTCTCACCTAAAAATCCCGAACACGAACTGTCGAATATTAATGACATTTATGACTAATTTAGGGTAAATGATTCAAATGTGGATTACGGATCTCCAGGTAGATATTTCCATTAAAGTTAATAAATTTTTCATGAGTGAAGCTATACAAAAATCATTGTATCTAATTTGAATTTAAGTACTTGGATTTCAAATTCATTTTCACCTTACGCAATTTGCAAGCTTTATCAGTTTAAAAATCTCACTAATTTTCTCTGCAATAGGTAACCTCACTCGATTTCTTATAGATTATGGCACCACATAAAATGATGAAAAAGCCTGATGCGGATGGCAAAGATTCAAACCCAAACATGGACGTTCTGTTGGACACCACGTTGTGAGCCATGGACACTGCTAAATCTTGGACGCATGTGTTCGAGGTTCTAGAACAGAAAATCATCAACTGTCGAGAGGATTCCACTAAAGAAGAAGAAGATACTTATGCAGCTAAACTCAGACATATAGCGCAGTCAGAAATTCACAAAATAGCATCTCGATCGAGACTCATGCCTTACAACGACATGATAAGTTGGGCCTTGGAGCACATCGACATCCAGACTAGGAGCACTGTCAACCATCAAAAGGTAATTGTCATCTCTTTCCAACCAGAACATATGCAAGTAATGTATAAACTATCCCCTAATCCTAGATATACGTTCAATGTTTCATTCATTTTGGAGTTCGAGCAGAAGGAGTGTGTCCAGTATGCCAGAAATTGTCCCGATATAATCAAGTCTTCGTGGAGGAACCCAGAGAAATTTAGAACCGACGCTCATGGTATGTATGCGACAATGTCTCTGTACATTCCCATGGTGTATGTAGCCCTGATGCTATGTCTTGTTTTCAGAATGAAGAGTCCCATGCATTTCTTGGTGGAATGGGTATCCATCATGCATGAGGTAACAGAGGGTTTTACTTTTAATCGGGACAAAATGTTGTCTGATAAATTGTCCAAAGAGATTGAATAATATAAAACAACTAATTCAAAGGAACAACCTGCCCCCTTTTATATGTCGGCATATATCATGGACGCCATATGTTTCATGACACCTTTCCCAATGATGAATTGGAGTTGGACTTCGGCCAGTGTTGAGCCCATTCATTTATACCATTCCAAGCTATGGGAAGAAAAATCCAAGGATTTATTTTATGAAATTTTCCACAATGTTCTGATCCCTATTCACATAGCCCTGTATGGCCACCCACCTCCTCAAATTTCAGACCGGATTATGGGGAGTCTGGGTAAGCTAGTATATTGGTTCATTGAGGATAAATTCTCCTATATCATAGTTTTTGGGTGTTCTCTTACTCCCCATGCTCTCCCATGATTTTTACCAGACTGGATGGTATGCAAAGAAGTGGCCTACCAGATAGTAACAGGGGGCATCAGAAAAGAGTTGAAGGCAGTGCAAAAAAAGTTATGGCCAACCTTCCCTATTCATCTTGGCATGTTTTCATTACTAGATTTAAGTCACTCAAAAGTGGAGGTTGCAGCTCTGGAAGGTATGAAATTGGTTGACATCGAATTCAAAATAAATGACCCACACAAGATTGTGGAAAACCACCTGACCCAATTCAACATGAAAATATATGTGCACGAAAATTCCCCATACAATAAAATATTCAAGGGAGTTAGATATTATGAATAGGTACAAGACAAACTTCAAACCCTGCCCCTGGATCAACAAGTTGGTTTCCTCAGTTTCTAAAGGCACAGGCGAAACCATTTGCCAAAGGTACCACAAGAGGAATCGATAGTCGCTCCTCATACACAGGAATCTATGCCTATAGGTTCTGAACCAGAGCACTCTGGTAAACACAAGGTTGAGGAAACCCTGAAGGGCTTGGAGGTTTCGACAAAAGAATTATAAGCCTCACTGTCAGGACAGTTAAGCCCTCAGACACTAGCTCAACTGAAATCTTACCTAACACAAGGACAAATTCTACCTCCCTCGTCACCAAATACCCATGCTGGCACCTCAAATACCACGGAGCAACAACAGTCCACTAATATTGATACTCCCATTACATCACTTACTCCTCTACAATCCATCTTCGGAAATCCAAGTTCCAAAATTATTTTGGTAAGTGATCTTACCCCCATCTCAACCGAAGAGACGCCTCCTTCGGATTTCTTCTTTAGTAGGAAGAGTAAGGCCATTGTGAAAAAGGAATCACACCAGAAGGATGGAGTTATAACTAAAAGGCATATAATGGTATATGACGGGAATGATAGAGATGATATAGAATTCCCAAGAGAAGTTGCAAGTTTTTTAGATGCTTTTGACAAAGTCAATCAATGGTATGTGGACAATTTGGCCAAACAGATGCGACACAAGTGTTTGTTGGTAGAAAAGTTACAAAATCATATATACACCACTGAACAAACTGTCGAGGACAGAATGATTTAAGACTTCGAGCAGCTCAGGGCTAATGATTGACAACAAATTCAACAGCTCTGGGTCAATCTTTATGAGTTCCATTAGAGTTCAAAAATCAACCAGGGTCTAATCTCTCAACGCGATGAATTTATAAGACAAATGCAAGCTAGATTGAAGCTGACCAAAGGTACCGTGATAGACATTTACGCCTTCCAAATTCAAGCGCTGGAAATAAATGAGAAATTGGAAGATGCCCAACAAGACCTCTTTCTGAAGATAGATGTTATTCAAAAGTGCTACCAGTTAATAGATAGATATTTCTATGAAGGACATCAACATCAAAGAAAGAGAGGCCCGCTCAAAACGATTTAAGTTTCAATAATCCGTCGTGTCGGTACATAAAGATAATGTCCCTGATTTTCCTTTGCTCTCCACATTTGAACAAATAAGAGGTGATACGGCTCTAAAGGTCTGAGAGACAAATCTAGCAGAAAGAAAAAGATTTTCCAGAGAAGTAAAAGAGATTTTCCTAGAAGCGTTGTCGTCATTAGACAAAGGACTAATTGATCTTAAAGGAAGTGATATCATGGAAACCATGGGAAAATTGATATAGAAATGAACCAGCAGAACTCCATAAAGAGAAAAGAGGAAACTTTGGCATCCATTTAGAAAATGAGCCAGATTGATCTTCTTAAAATCAATAAATGTTTAGTGAATCCAAGCTTACAATTACAGGCCACAACTCAAGAAGTGAAATGAATCCAAGAAAGGATACCTCAAGTAGAAAGGAAATTATTCACTTTCGAGGTGAATGAAACAATTGAGACTTCAAGGCTTGTGGTGGAATCATTAGATAGATGCAACCAATGAATTGAACATGGAAAAGCAAGCACAGTTGGGAGCAGGTAAGAAAATGTCATTGCATTGTTGAACATAGTTGGAGGGACAAATGGAAACTAAAATAAAATGGTCAAGACAGTACATTGAATTTTTAAGGTCCCCTATATGACATCCGTATTCGGCCTAAAGGAATAAGGAAACGAAACGTTTCTGCCAACAAACGAAGAGACATGGGGGAATACCAACGAAGCTCATAAGATTTTACATATTGTTGTCTTATTCAGATATATGTTATTTTTATTGTAATAAGTCCAACCGTTTTGAGTTTTGACAGTTTTGTATAAATACATAGATTCAAGAGCTATTCAAGGCTGCTTCTGGCTGGATGTAATAGAGAAAACTCTCCTTTTTGAGTATTAATACAAGTGCAAACAGAGATTCCAACTTTTTCTCAGTTTGAGTCGTGTGTTTATTTTGTGTTTCCATATATTCATATTTTCTTATGCAATTCCTTGATAAATGCTTGATTGCAATTTAGTATTACTACTATTGTAATCATATTAAATCAATAATTCGTTAAGTGAGCAATATTTCCTTTGTATTTACTGTAAGTAAAACAAAACCTGCAAGCTGTGTGAATTACGATATTTTATATTATGTTCAAGGGTGCACTATCTATTTTTCTTCTACTGCAACAAGGTGAGACTCTTTAGTAATTGATGCCTTGTTTTTTTTAACAATTTTGTAAGTTTCCCTCAAATCATTTGATATTACAGTTGTGACTCAGACAATAAAATACGACTTCTGTACTGCCATATTGTTAATTTCATTTAAGGATATTTTCTTATATAACTAAAGGTAGAAAGAGCACTATTTTAAAACATTCTCTTTAAACTTTCCTGATGCTTGACATTATTCTTTGAGCCTTAAGTTTAATCTCAAGAACAACAATAGACATACAAACACATCCCTGTCAATTTTATTGACATAATAGAAATGGAAACCTCCAGAATTAAATTTTGTAGAGATTTTTCTTTGCAAAGATAGTAACAAAGATGACTCTTAGTGATTTTCATAATTTAATGCACTAGTGCCTTCTTGTATATAGAGGCATTGGTGCCTTATTATATATATATGCACCGGTGCATCCGTAACTAATTAGAAGCACCATTTTGTTTTTTAAGAATTTGAAATTTAGTTTGAATTTAGATTGTTTTATGCTTCCCAAAATTTCATTTGAGAAGTTAGTCATGTATTGATGATGGTTTTGGCTCAAATGTAGGGGAAAAAAATTAAAATGTCAAATGGCCAATTCTTCAAATTATAGCTCATTCCATATCGTTGCAAGTTTATCAAATTCTCCCCCACCATTTGAAGTAAGTCTAGATTTTATTTATAGTTAGTTTATTTGATTGAATTTATCGTGTTTATGCACATGCATTCGAATAATTGTTGTTTCAGTTTTGTAGGATAGTGATTATGGATCAAGTTCACATGAATAAGATATTCTATCAGTCCAAAAACAACACAAGATCTTATAATGAGAAAGATACCGTAGGGAAATGTTTGATGAAAATGGACAACTAATTATTTGTAATTGAAACCTTTTCCAATGGCACTGGGCACATCAACTATGTTCATTTCCATGTCCATCATCTTGGCCCCTACTTTGGCATAATTAGGACTACCAAGATCTATGATCATAGCTTCCCAGTGCCCCTTTTTCTTGATCAAAAAGAAAGGAACTTTGGTGCATGTCTTAATTATAATATGTTTTCAACCTCAAGAAACAACTAAGGCCCATACTGTATATTTAATAGAATTTAAGAAGCACATTTGAAGGAAAACCTGTGATCCATAATCTTTGCTAGCATGCCATATCGCTAAATATTAATCATTTCCTTGACTTCAGTCTGCTTCTCCATGAGATACCGACTCGATTATTTAATAAGAATATCATGTTTCTTATTCTCCACAACCATGTGCTTGATTGTTTTCTCATACAGAATGGGAACATGAGAAACAAACTCT
>SNQJ01S0016549.1:253631-272682 GCA_010110895.2 Picea sitchensis | reverse complement strand
CTAAATTTGTTGGGGCTGACTTCTCCTTCTGGGTATATGTCTGTTCAGTATATTATTATTAATTATGGCTGACTTCTTCTCTTGGAGGCTGATAACCTAATATAAATTATCTTCTTGAGCCGACAAGACTTCTAGGGTTATTAGCCAACTCATTAGGGTTTTCTCTTGCTTTCCGGAGTCTCCTATTCTCGTCAGGTTCACACGAGGAGGGAAATACCTCCCACAACTACCATAATATTAACACATATCAGGATCCATCATTAGGACAAGAAGCCCGGGTTTAATTGTGAGAAGAGATGGTTATAAATATCTAAGTTTTGTGAGGAAATTTTGTGTCGACTAGAGTCTTTGGTGAATATTTTAGATTAGGTTTATTTAGTTTAGTTAAATTTAGGGTTTTCTAAAAGATTTCTTAAAATTGTTTATTAAGATATTTTAAATTTTTGTTTTTTTTAAATATTTTGTAATCATTAATTTGAATGTGTTTTTTAAGTAAGTTTGATAGTGATTTAATAGGTTAAAGGTAGATTTAAGTGTTAATTTTTTTTAATTATTAGTTTTGTTTTATTTAGAAAACCTTAATCTAATTATTTTAATGGTGTTTATAAGAAAGTTTGAGATTTATTGATTAATAAATTAACCATTATTAAAGTGTTATTAAAGGTGTTGTTTTTAGAAAAGAAATTTTTTGTATTAATTAGAAAGAAGGGGTTATTATGATGTTGTTAGTATTTAATAGGTAAAGGTAGATTTTTAAGTGGTAAATTTTTATTTATTTATCAGTTTTGTTTTATTAAGAAAACCCTAAAATATTTTAATGGTGTTTATAAGGAAGTTTAATATTCTTTATTGTGGTCTTTCCGAATTCTCCTGAAAACACTCCTCACCACACTCACCAAAGAAATATCAGCAATCAGATTATTTCCCTATACGAAAGGGACACTCTGGATGAAATCCACCATTTATAAAAGCTCAGGGTAAAAATTATGGGAAGGGTTACAGATTTTGAGTTTTTAAAAAGTTGTAGAAACGAAAATGTTTTTCCCAGGTTCACGTAAATCGAGAAAAGATCCAGAAATAAATTGAACAACGCGGCCTTCTTTAAACTCAGTTTATCCTTAGTTAGGAACGAAATAAAAAATAACAAGTTCTACCTCGACTCCCTATCCAAGAACGCATTCAAATTGCATCTGAAACTAGCGCAATCCATCAGACCCGAACTGTGGAGAACGCTTGACTCCATCACTTCCATTAAAGCTAAAAATGAATACAAATGAGCCCGTACCAGGCATAATTCCAAACTTGAACGTTTGCTTGACAGAAAAAACAATAAAGAATACACCAGCGCTAAGAAAATAGTCAACCTCTCCTCGCACATACTAGACGTAGCCTAAATATGTGTTTTAGAGAAAGGCCTCAAATACGCAGTCTCCCCAACCTCTATCCTAGTCGAAAACATTATTTGTTGCGTAGAAGACAACATCCAAAACCTTACGGATGAGGAAAAATATATAATTAGACAAGACTATTCAATCATACTATGCAAGTCGAGACCTCTAAAAAGAAACATCAGTAAAGAAGAAGAACGCAGAGCCTTGAAAAGCCTAAGAACAACGAGAACTTAGTTATTCTCAAGGCAGATAAAGGAGATGCCACTATCCTTATGGATCATAATGATTATAAAAAGAAAATGATTGAACACTTATCCGAAACCAACAGTTACAGGAAACTTCCCAACAACCCTATTAAAAAGATTATAAGACAAGTAAAGAAATCTATCAAGGACTCAAAACTTGATGAAAGAACCAAAAAACGTTTAACTCCCAATAACGAGATTACCCCCAGAATATACGGTCTACCAAAAATCCACAAAAAAGAGATTCCTCTTAGACCCATAGTGAACACCATAGGATCACCAACCTATGAACTAGCCAAACATGTAGCCAAAATTCTTAGCCCCTTAGTAGGACACACAGACTCCTTCATTAAAGACTCTAATGATTTTATAAAAATCATTAAAAATGAAAAACTAAAACCTCAAGACACCCTCATAAGATTTTATGTAGTTTCCATTTTCACAAAAATCCCCCTAGATGAAGCTATCCATATTATAAAATAAGTAATTGATCCAGAAACAACTAAACTAGCTAAGGTTTGTCTCCACTCCACGTTCTTCAGTTACCAAGGAGAATTTTATGAATAGACTAGAGACATAGCAATAGGATCCCCATTATCGTCCATTGTTGCCAATATTTTCATGGAAAACTTTGAAAAGAAAGCCCTAGACTCTTTTCCCCTGAAACCAACAAGGTGGAAGAGATTCGTCGATGACACAAATGTACTCTAGCTCAATGGGAGAGAGGAATTACAACATTTCTTTCAACACCTAAACAACATCTCAGAAGAAATAAAATTCACTATGGAGCTCGAAGAAAATGGTAGTATCCTCTTTCTAGATGTTCTAATAAATAGAAAAAGCGATGTGAATATATGGCATACGGTCTATAGAAAAAAGACCCACACTGAAAACTATCTCCACATTGACTCCCATCACCACCCTAACCAGAAACTAGGTTTCCTAAAAACTTTAGCCACAAGATCCATAAGAATCTCCGATGAGACACACCTAGAACAAGAAAAGTACCACCTCTCAGTTGTATTTAAAAACATAGGTTATAAACATAAAGACATTATGAACGCAATAAATAAATCCCTGGAAAAACTGACAAAAACCCTAACCCCCTAGAAGAGCAGGACCGCAATAGAAAGGCCCACCTACCTTACATCCAAGGAGTTACTGACAAGATTATGAATATCCTTAGAAAGAAAGAGATCAAGACCTCCTTCAAACCACGTGAAACCATCAAACAAAATATGAGATCCATTAAAGACAAACCTGACCCTCACAAAGGCAAAGGAATTTACAAAATAGAATGCTCCCGGGAATAATGCTACATCGGTGAAAATTGTCGCTCCTTCCAGATTAGGATCAAAGAACATGGAGCTGACATAAAGAATGAACGCATTCGCATTTCCGCCTTAGCAGAACACTCCCTTAAAAAAAACACCATGTTCACCTAGAAGACACTAAAATGCTCGTCAAAGAAAAACACCTCTTTAAACGACGGATTAGAGAAGCAATCGAAATCCGTAAGCACCCAAGCAACCTAAACAGAGACAATGACCTAGACTTAAGTGAAAATTGGTTCCCCTTGATTCATAAAAATAAGAGAAAAAACAAATAAGCAACTCTACCTAAATAAGAAAAATTTTATTAATTAATTAATAACACCAACAAACTAAGATTAACAAACCCTAAACCTAATCACACTAATCAAAATCTAATACAACTACATCTATTATAATAACTTAATATTAACTCATAACATAGAGAACCACTAAACCATTCTCCTTTCTTCATTTTAAAGAATATTAAATTTTCTTATAAACACCATTAAAATATTTTAAGGTTTTCTTAATAAAGAAAAACTAATAAATAAAAAAATCTTAACACTTAAAAAAACTACCTTTACCTATTAAATAGTAACAACATCATAATAACCCCTTCTTTCTAATTAGTAAAAAAAAACTTTATTTTCTAAAAACAACACCTTTAATAACACTTTAATAATGGGTAATTTATTAATCAATAAACCTCAAACTTTCTTATAAACACCATTAAAATAATTAGATTACGTTTTTCTAAATAAAACAAAACTAATAATTAAAAAAATTTAACACTTAAAATATACCTTTAACCTATTAAATCACTATCAAACTTACTAAAAAAAACACATTCAAATTAATGATTACAAAATATTTAAAGAAAACAAAAATTTAAAATGTCTTAATAAAGAATTTTAAATAAACAATTAAAAAAAATATTTTAGAAAACCCTAAATTTAATTAAACTAAATAAACCTAATCTAAAATATTCACCAAAGACTCTGGTCGACACAAAATTTCCTCGCAAAACCTAGATATTTATAACCATTTCTTCTCACAATTAAACTCAGACTTCTTGTCCTGATGATTGATCCTGATATGGATATGAAACGTCGACATTCAATTGATAGTACCATGGTCTTTCTGAATTTGCCTGAAAATACTAGTATTGGTGCGGTTACCATATTTTCTTTCAGCGTATCTATACCGTGTTGACAATCCTCATTCCACTGGAACTTTGTGTCTGTCCTTAGCGATTTCTCCATTGGTGCGATGATCTGTGCATGCCCTTTTATAAATTTTATGTGGTATCCTGTGTGTCCCAATGTCGCTCTTAGTTGACAGACTGTTTTTGGTGGTGGTAGGTTAACGATTGTTGCAATCTTGGTAGGACCTACTAGTAAACCTTGCTTGCATACTATATGGCCCAATAGTATCCCAAAAGGTGTTCCGAAGATGCACTTCTTGATGTTTAACGATATTTGGCACTGACTACATCATTCTAGCATCGGCCGCAAGACCTCTACATGGTATTTCAACAGACTATAGACTATCCAATCGTCCAAGTACGCACACATCATTCAACTTCCTCAAGTCGACACATATTCTTATCCGGCCTTGTTTTTTCTCTTGAACTACCATCGAGCTTATCCATTCTGATTCTTCCACAGGTTCTATGATTCCAGCCTCTAACATCCTATCGATCTCAACTTTGACTTTTTGCTTATATATCAGATTTAGTCTGTATGGTCATTGTCTGATCGGTCTTGCCTCAGCTCTGAGTGGTATCTTCATTTCACCTATCTCTCCTTCTATGCCCTTCATTTCTATGAACATTGTGGAGAACAGGTCATTGTACTCACGTAATAACTCTGTTATGCTTTTCACTATTTTTTCATCCCAATAGTCTCCAATGCTGGCCATTTTGGGATTCTCAACTGTCTCAATGTTGACTTTCTTCACTTGATCGGCGCAACAATTACTTATGATTATAGAGGTGGGCCTTCCACTTCTCTTTCACCTTTAACTTCCTCAATCTGAATATCGTGTGGATCGTCTTCATCTGGTACTTCTTCTTGCACATGGTAGCATGACAACAGTTCTTTCACTGCCTGTCTGTTCTGTTGTTGTTCTTCTCTTATGAGTTCAACTTCTGGTTCCTTAATGAATATCACCCCTCTTATTTGTTTAAGCACTGCGTCTATGTTGGGGTTCTCATGCTCAAATGAGAAGTGACTATAAATTTATGGTTTAGTACTGCCCAACTCGTAGTTCCTCTATGCAGTTCCTGGTCTATATACCAGTTTGTTGGGATGCCCTCTAATGTGTGTACAAAATGATGAGGCCATTCCTCTGGGGGTTTAATTTTCCACAACGCTCTGCACTTCTCCAAGTGCTCTGCTGGTGCTCCCTATCCATCTTATTTCTACTGTTGGTTGCTTCTTTGTTATGCGCCAAACCTAATGCGCAGTAACCGCTTACATTGATACCATTGTTTGATTGTTTCTTTGTGTGTGCCCCACCATCTTGTAGGTGTGGCCTTGAGTGCTATATATAGTGCTTAGAGTCTCTGATTGTCTAACACTTCATCTTCGTAATGTGTCAAGAATGTTTCTAGATCGTTTACCCCATAGACGTTGGGTGGTTCCCTTATCTCCGTACCTACCCATATTACTCCGCGGTCTATTCTTGCACATATTCTTGTGGAAACTTCGTGTAGCCTTTGTTGACAGTTCTCTAAACCCGTATCTGAGTCTGATGCACATGAGGTGATGATCCACCAACTAAGTATCCCATCTACAGTTGGGTTTACGTAATCCTCATCTCGCGCAGTTGTTATGTACAAATGGATAATTTCATCCAAGTCCAAGCAAGTAGGCTCTACGAACCTTTCCCCTTCTGATCGGTCTAATGGCGCAATGAATCTATATTATCCTGACTCGAAGGTCATTTTTCATGTCTTTAAGTTGATTATGGCCTGGTTATCAAACGCCCAATCCAAACTAAGCAATGTTGGGTAAGGTGTTGTGTCGTTCACTATCTCTATTACTTCGAAGTCATCTTTAGTGCACATTCCATCCAGGTCTATTGTCACTCTTTTTAGTCTCCCAATTGGTAGAACTCTGTGCTGATTTGTCAGTTTTCACTGAACAAGTGAATATCCTAAAGTGGGCTCTCCCATAAATTGCCATGTCTTCTTGGGTAATACATTGACTTCGGATCCTAGATCTAGTATGATATCTTCCATGTTGAAATATCCAATGTTGTTGTTCATCCTGAAATCCCTACTTGTTCTTCTCCTTGTATGTAGGTGATTGATTGTTTTCTGTTCTAGCTTTCCTTCTGTCTCTACGCTACATCTTTCTAGCATATTTTGCAATACTTTGATAGAGGATAGATCATTTAGTAATTTTACACATGATTGCAAAAATCCTTTGATTGTACTTACTTGTCCTAGGGGTTGCATTTCTTTGGTATGATCCAACAATGGAGGCAACTCGTACTTTGGTACTTCCTTACTATGTTGCGTGGTTGAGGTCAATGCAATGTCGGTCTTCAAAAATTCTTACCTGACTTGCTTAAATATCTCCTTCTCATTCTGTGCGTCAAACTGCTTCCTTGGTTTGACATTCTTCTTCACCCACTGGTGTTGTACTGGCTCTTGTCATACTGCGTCGTTTCCTATTTTAGTTCCTCCACATGTAACTATGTTGATGTTTCTTCCTTCATCCATCGCTTCTACTGAAACCCATTGAAAATTTTGATTGTTCTGATTCCTCTTTTCCTGGATCTTCCCTAATAACGTAGGACATTCTTCTATGTCATGATCCAATGCACGACAATATATACAAGTCGTTGGTGGAAGTGGACATTCTGTTGCATAATGTCCTGGTTGTTGACAATTAACATACCACTGGTCCTATACCTCTTCCAAAGCCTCCTCTTTCTCTTCCTCCGCCTCTGTAGCCAACTCAATCCCCTCGCAGTGTGTTATACTGAGGCGTTTGGTTATACTATGTAGTATTGTAGTGGGGTTGCCCTATGTTGTACTGTGGTTGGGTTGTGTTATATGGTTGGTGTGCAATATTATACTGTTATTACGCAATGTTGTATGGGGTTGGTACTTGGTTAAAATGAGGTGTGGTTTTCCTGATCATCATTTATGCATGCACCCTATATGCATCTGATGTCCTCTCTCTCATCATCTCCATGGTTCTACAGTCTTTGTGATCATGGCCTACCGACTTGAAAAAATTGCAATACAAACTCTTTGGGACTGTCTGGTACGTTTGCATCATTGGGAAGTGATATGGATCATGGCCCTGTTTCTTGTAGATTTCTCACCATGGTCCTCCTGTTGGTAACGGATTTGGCACTCCTGCAACCATTTACTGCGCGAATGTTGGACATTCGTTCTTATGGTGTCCTTATGTCCTGCATGTGGTAGACCAAATGACTTCTCTTTTGTCCTTACTTTTGTTCTGGTTTAGCTGGAATGTTAAGTTCTTTAGATCCTCCTTCAGATCCTTGATGGCTAGATCTGTCTTGTGATATTGGTTTTCTTCTAGTTGCAGGGCTTCCTACAGAGCCTCTGTCTGTGTCTGAAATTTTTGTTGTCACAGTGGATATTTCAAGTGTGGTAATAGTGAGTTGACGAACATGTTCCTATGTTGCATATCTGTCATGACATATTTCAACTTTCCTTTCTGTCTCTTGAATCTCTGGTCAATCTCCCATATGGATTCTCCTGGTTTCTGTCAAATTTCTATCATCTCATTCATGTATTGGTCCTCTGAACTTGGATTCTAAAACTCATTTATCAACAACTTCTTGATATCCCCAATCATTATGGTTGTCCCTAGCAGATTGTTTGTGGCTAGACTCATATACCAATCCAGTGCATGATCCCTTAGTGTGATAACTAACTGTGCAAGTTTAGTGTCCTCATCTGTGATCTGTTTTGCTTCCCAGATATTTTCGCAGATAAACAGGTGTTTTTCCGGCTCCTACGACGCTTCTCCTTTGAATTCTGGTAACTTGATGGTGGGATTGTGTCTTGCCATCTTGAATGATGAACTACTACCTCCGCGCGGTGTAGATACTTGACTAATGCTTCCTGAACTAGCTCCCCCAATTTTTGTTCCTTGTGTATATGTACTTCCTACTGTCTTCCTTCTCCTGAAATTCAATTGTCTAAATGGTGGTGTTCTTTTTGGTGTGTTAGTCACACATGGGTTTATGGGTTCCACACTGACATTAATATGGATAGGATTATTGCCTTCTATTCCCTCTCTTGGACCTCTCGTCTTCCTCTCATATGTTTCACACTTGATTTTCTCAATCTTCTCCACAACCCAGAGATCCTCTACCTCCTCTTCATCACTTGCCAAGCCTTCCCTCGCAGCTACGACTCTCTTCTTGGTGTTCACCTTGTATTGGTAGGGTACTCCATTGCACGTATTTCCAGCTGTCGCCATGATCCGCTTGATATGGTCTTCATCCATCATGATTGGGTCCAAGTCTTCCTCCTTCTTTCCTTTATCTCCTTCCATTTCTCCTTTTCCTATCATTGCTTCCCCCCTTTCCCCATGCACGCAGGGAAGTTTAGCTGTCTAACTCCATTGTCATTACACCTTTGTTATAAAGCAATATCTTAATAGAAGTATACAACAATCTAATATACCTTCCTTGAGGGCCATGTAGAAACTCTTTCTCCGCTGCGTTGTATGACTTCGTGGTGTCTACTGCAAATTCTGTTATAAAGCCTGCTACAATACTGTCAAGCCAAAAATCTACTATGCACGTGAATTTATTATCAACGCGTTGTAGCTTCACGATCTCTTCGAGATTCCACTCTAGCTATCCGATCTAATTCATTGGATGGTTATCTTTCAATCTTTTGATCCACTCCTGCAATATCTGTGGGAAATCATAGAAAAATACTTCATGCAAGTCGGTGAATATGTACTTGTCCAGATACTTGCACAGTGTTAACTTGGGGTTTTTGTTATCTTTTTGTGAAAACTCTAGCTCCTTTGTCTTCAGCCAGCATTCAATCTCTGCCTTTGTGGGATTCCACGGTCTCAACATCCCCTTATAGCGGCACATTCTCTCTCCTTTTTGTCATTCGATCTGGTATTCTTTTGACATGCCTTCTATAGATCTCATGTGCTCAATCCCATTGCCTTCCAATCAACCAGAAACAGAACCATTTGTTGATTATAGTCTTTCTCTTTAGCCATTTACCACTAGAGATTGACCTCGGTTCATAACCAAGAAGATTCCCAACAAAAACCCTTAAGACTATCGACCCCTCTGGTTACCTAGAAGGCAACGTAGTACATAGAATGCACTGTGCAATCTCACCCAAGATAACTCTTATGGGTGGCTGCAACGCCCAGGTATTTGCAACCCAGGACTAAGCGAGATATGTGCTTGTATGTTGCAACCTTTATCTAGTCTATTTAACATCCCCTGATAACATTTATTCTGCATATGCATGTGAAATACCATATCTACTTAATCACTTCATTCATTCAACATTCATCAATTAATCAGGCACAAAGACACATTCATTCAATCCCACAACACAATGTTATCATGGTTCACCCCCTTCTGGGCTACGTCCACAAAGATTTGGTTCTTAGGCTTTTATTATGGTTCAGAAAGATATCACACCGCACGTGTTTACATTCTTAGGTCTCACTCTCCTCAGCAACTCCTCAATCCTTGCGAGGCTTACTAGATCGCACTAGGATCCTCAACCTACGATCTAACCCTCATGATCGAGTCGCTCAGTCCCTCCTTAGCTCACCAGCTTAATGATTTGTACAGTTTTTGCAATACCCTTCCTCTCTCTCTCCCCTCTGTCTCTCCCTATTAGCCTCTCTTGTCACGATTTTCTCTTCAGTACTACTTATTTATATTTCCGGCTCACCAACCATTACAATGTATTACAAAAACCCTAACCCTAGCATCGTTAGGTTTTCCATGCATGCACGCATGATGCTTTTCCTTCCAGCTGTCACTTTCCTCTTGCATGCATTTCTTCCCAAAATAGCCTTTATTTATGATTCGACCTGCTTCCAACAGAGGTGGATGGGGTCAAGACTCAATGGGCATAGGGATCATGACATACTAGGGGTCATAGTCTCTCATTCATGGTTACATTTGTAGAGGGTGTGTGGTACCTTCGTCCACAATGCACTCTTTCCAAACCCATCATTTTCCTTTTATCTTTCTTTTTTTATATTTTATTTCATAATAGTATGAGGAGAGATTGAAGGTCACCACCTTGGTGTGGTGACTAGGTGGTGGCAATGTCACCCACAAATACCTAATGGAAATGAGAAGGTTGGATCATGAAGAGATCCCCTTTCTCTCAACCATGCAACTGAGATCCATTGCCCTGGTTTGGTGACTAGATGATGACAATGTCATACCACTAGATATCCATGGACGTGATAGGTCATCTTGTGATAAGACCTCATATCCTTCAACTCACCTTTTAAGCATTTCTTTATTATATGTGGGTCCCCTTTATTCAAAGATAAGTGTTTTATTGCTTTCTTGGGTGATCCCTGGGCAAAGAATCTGGAAGGTTTACATAATGATTTTATCTTTTACCCAACACCAACCCCTCTGGGCCTTTAGCCCCTTCTTCCCATAAAATGAGGGACAACCCCTTCTTGGTTCAATACACTCTAAAATCCCAAGAGATAAGGAAATGGAGGGGGATAATGATGGAAAATGATAAGTATGGTCGGGAACGATACAATGGCTCATCAAGGGAGTTCCCAGTAGCAAACCCATTCCCAAGGAAAACCACTTACTAGGGTACAATGTCAACCACCAAGGTGAAGCAGGGAAAAATGCATAATGCCCAAGCACATATCATTAAATCTAGAGAAATCTAAGATACAACATAATCAAATGGCTTGAATATTGAAATGATGCTCACCATAATACTGACTTGTACCTTATGGAGCAAGGCCCACTGACTTCTAGAAGCCAACTGGTGTGGTGGATGCCATCTGTAAACCTATGACCATCTGTGGTGGTGAGTGGGTTTTCTATCTGTGCAAAGGGTACTGCTGGTCATAGATTCTCTCGACACTCCATATCTGCAACCTAAGGACCTCGAGACATCATCTCCTTAGTTATCCACAAAATGGGGATAACAAAGTCAACATTTGGTATCAAATCTAGGTTGGAGGCGACTCTCGTGTGGATGTAACAATCCTGCCAACTCTCATCGTTAATAATGTGCACTATCGAGGGAAGCTCGAGAGAACTTTTGTATTGAAGGCTTCATGTACAAGATTTAAATAAACTATACAAACATTGCTTGTTTGAGTGGAGATATTGACACAAACGAATGTATGAAAATAATGGTTGATGGCCAGCTCGTTGCACGATCGAAAGTGGATTTTGTTGGTATGAAACTAGAGATGGTGAAACATTTTCTGCATGCTTGGAGCATTACTCCCAAACTACACGAGCATTTTCTAGTGGAAAATTTATGCATGATATGTTGATGCAGGAGCATTACTCCAAACTGAATTACTTGGTAGCTCGAGCCTTGAGGAGGTCAAAAAGCCTTGTAAGAGGAAAATACCCTCTTGTACATGTTTTCAAGTGTCTAGAAGGCAATGTTTTCATTACAAGTTTATAGAAGTTTGTTTTGAGTTAAGCATGAGCTAGAAGTTAAAAAGATAGATGATAGGATTGATCACCATGTAATCAAGCCACTTCTTATTCTGGGCAGAATCGTTGAAAAAATATAGGGGTTGGTTATATCGTTGGCATCGTTCCAGCTGAAGGATAGGATCGATGGTTATCCATGACTGTGAACACAATAGCCATTAGAAAATCAAGTAGAGGAGGCAGGGCAGAGGTACTCCCAACGATTGTGTAATCAGGCCAAAAGAATGTAGATCAAACCAATAGAGAGAAGGAGAATCTCTGAACTGTAGAAGCGTATGTGTGGAATTTTGAATCAATTGAATTATTGTGTTTATGCTTCTAACATCTCTGTGAAAATGCTTCTTTATATACTGTGATTAATGTGTTTGACGTTAACCCAGAAAATATTGAATGCATTGTCTGGACCTGAGAATGAGAATTTGGGTCTTGGATGTAATTATATGGGATGTAATTAGGGTCTTGGATGGGAAACATTGAGGTATTCGATGAGTTATGTGGGGAAATTCGACGCACACATGATGACGAAAACTGCTTCTTTCATTGGAAGATGAAGCGGAAGTGGAACATGTGTTGAAAAACATTGAGCAATGCAAGAAATCCCTCCTTGATATGCAGAGTTCACTTTTGAAGACATGCTACCCCATATTTTTACGCCGAAAGGCGTACAACTATTGACAATGGGCACAATTAATCACCTTTTAATCATAAATTTCAATCTTAGGGTTGGCAATTGAAGATGCTGGCATATTCTTCATCGTCCTCTCTAATCAATGGATGAGATTTTGATAAATTAACTTCCACTCATTTATAAAGATGTACGTTTATGTGATTACTTTTTCACATTTACTAAATAAGATTAAATAATTACTTGATCACCACCAGATTGCCACGTTTAATAATTTTAATTTAATTAAATTTTATTTAAAATATAACTTTAAATTTTAATATAAATTTAAATGCCCAAAGGCTAAGAAGATGAATGGAAGTCTAACAATTTATTTATTAATAGATAATAAAATTTAATATATTCTTTTAAGGATTCGATTCATCTTCTTAACCTTTCGACGTTCACCAGTAGCTATTTTGTTGTTGTGCTAGTATATCTTCAGAGATGAAACCTGTGGAATTGCCATCGATATGCAAATTTGAAATGTCGGCTTCATGCAAATGAAAGCATATAGATTTATTATTTTGGTAAAAAGATACTATAGGTTGAATATTGATTGTCTTTACAAAGGGTATATGCATGGAGGTAAAAAAAGTAATGAGTACCTGAGTGGGCCCAATGGTTAAGAACATGTGTTATCTTCGGGGAGGTCACAAGTTCAAAATCGGCGGGGGGTAGGGATGCTCATATTGGCCCGTTGTGACAAGGCTGGAAGGGTAGATGACCCCTGGGATAGAGGTTCACAAGGTTCGGTGGACCTTCGATGGACTTCGGGACGTCTCGGCCCCTGCTAAGTCACAAGTTATTGGTATATCTGGCTTGCGGACTGTTGGATATACTCTTGGGAGGTTGTTGTTCCCATGGTCAAAAAAAAAAAAAAGTAAAAGCCTTCATTGAGAAATGGGAATACATGTGAAGGAAGGGAATTTTTAAAGTTAATTCTTATAGTTTAATCAAGTCAACATTATTTCCATTGTATTTGGAGGTGATAAAGTCAATCCTTCTTTATTTTGCTTTAAAGTCCATAAAAGTATGTTTTTGAGTTCTTAGAGTGTCATTGTGGTTAAAAGATTTATATTTAATGGTCATAAAAAAGGTGTCGAAGTAATGGTATCTTGGTCATCAAAGTGATGGATGTCATGCTTTAAAGTTAAGGTCAATGGTAATTAAGTCAAAGATAATTTCTTAATCCAAACATCCTGGAATATTGTAAATGTTAGATGCATGCAAGGTCCTTTATATCAAATGAGTCTAGAAATAAATGAATGCAATGTCCTTATGTCAAAGTTAAACTCAAGAGTAATAAAGTGTTGAACTGATGAGTAATAAAGTGTTGGTAAAAATAAAAATCAAATTCAAAGTTAAGATACAATTTTATTGATGTAAAGTATTTAATTAAGTCAATGTCAAAGGCAAGATAAAGTTTGGGTGCATGTTGGTGGTACCATACACCCTATGTTTAAATCATTGATGTTGTTAAGTTTTTTAAGGAAAAGTGAGTCAAGCTAAGTTTAAGTCATGACATTGGTGTATCAATTAAGTCAGTTAATCTAGTGTTATAGGTGTCTTGTTGGATGGTGACATCACTCCAATAAAGAAACAGATTTTTTTGTATGCATGCTATTTCAAGTGAATGAAGAAGATTGCATGTATAAAGGAAAAAAGAAGATAGAAAGATTCAGAATTTTACAGAGATGATGCAACCAAAGTGAGATGAAAGAAGATGAAGAAAAGAGAAGAAGATGCAGACTCTATGACATAAGATGATGATGAATTTAGAAGTTGAAGAAGATAGACTCATAGGCATGAACAAATGAAGTAAGAGGAAAGAATAAAAAGACAAGGAAAATGAATAAAGAAACAAAAAGAATGAAGGAACATAAGAGAAATGCAGAAAAAGGAAGAGAGTTTGACACAACAAAAGCAAGAAGAAAAAAGCGAAGCAAGGTAAGAATAAATGAATACCGTGTGTTCACAATTGAGATTCAAAAACATGAAATCCATGAAGAATGGTCCTTGGATAATGTTTTTGATGATGGAAAGAAAATGGTCTTGGTCCAATGTTTGTATAAGGGCTAGATTAAGCCTGAAATAAAATTTTGAAATTGTATGTACCTGAGACAATATGGATGTAACCCATGAATAGGCAAGTGCACTCCCATAATTTGTATGTTGAAAAATTTGTGGAGCTCTAAAAACCACTTTGCAGTGCAATGTTTGTGGTAAGACAAAACCACTTGTGGTGACAGAGGAAGGTTCATGATCAACCAGAAATCACTTGATGTATTGTTTTTGGTAAGAAGAAACCACTTGAGGATGTAATGGTTGAGGGAAATCTAGGAAATCCAGAGTATGTTATGTGTAAGCCAAAGAAAACCAAGGATGATGACTGATGACGATGCAGGGGGACTGAAAATGTTTTTGACTACAGAATTGTTGTTGAACCATGTATGATAATTTTTTTCCTAAAGGACGGGTGGACAGAACAACTGGTGACCCATGTATTCTAGTGGATAACAAATTTTTAATATGGACTTCAACAAACATCCAGTGGATGATAACTTTTTTATATGGACTTCAACAAACACAATGTTAATGTTTTGTAGGTACAAGATGAAAAATTGAAGAATATCAAGGATGAAGAATGAAGAAGACCCTAATATCGCGTAAGATATAAAACTAAGAAAAAGAACATCGGCTGCAAAAGAGCATAGAAGATGAAGATGCGACCAATTCAAAAGAAAGTTGAATATTGCATATTAAGATCACAAGTACTCATTAAGGGGGAGTATGAAGGACTAAATCCTACTTGTGAATCATGAATAATATGATGGCTTTGTAATAATGTAGACCAAGCATAAAAGTCCATGAAAGAATCAAATATGAGAAGAAAAGAAAGATATTAGGGATGAAGATTGGTTGAGAGATTCATGGAAATATTTAAGGAGATACCATGGAGATAGTTATGCATATGGTTGAACCAAATATCTAATGATGGCATAGTTTTTATGGTCACCTATTGTTATATAAGGGGACCAATTTTACTATAGAAACACACATGAGAATTGTATAATTTAATAGTATTTTCCCCTTAGGGGGTTTGTTGAGTGTAAACTCCCCATGTCCTTTTCTTAATATATGTTTGTATGTATTAGTTAATGTCTATTGAAGCCAACAATGTTAGTATTCATTTGTAGTTATGTAATCTTATGGTCACAATATGTTTTAGACATAAAGTGATCTAACGACTTATATTCTCCTCGATACTAACATATATATTGATATGCGGCTTAGCACCCAATTGGTCCATGATCTCTATTTAAACAACATGGAGGGTTATCTATTGAAAATCGAATGTGAGAAACTCTCTTGTAAAATATATTTCTTTTGCATTAATATATTGCCTCAAGTGGTCATGTTGGATAGGGTTGTGGACTGTTTCCTTCTTCGAGGGTTTTAACCATGCAATACATCGATGTACCAATATTTTATGTAGTTGTGTGAGCAATTGTTGTTAGGAATAGGATTGTAGAGCAATAAAACATAAACAAATCAAAATGAATGTGGAAATAAAACACATACGAACACAATACAAAAGAGACATTGATATACATGGTTCACCTGAAATGGGTTACATCCACGGAGAAACAACCAATCCTTCCTTTATTCCATTCAAAAAAATGAAGGGATAACACCTACAACACATATGTTGCAAACTCCTCTTCACTCTCTCATAGTCTCCTCTCTCAGTCACACAATACAGTCTCTCTCACCATTACAATACAATATATAGGATCCCACAACATCCAAAATCCCTAATCCATTGACTTGGATTATATTACAACCTTAATTCCTTAACTGGAATCAAAAAAACCATGGGATGGAAAACAATGTGCCAAAACCACCCAAAACATATGTAAAAAACCACCCATTTTTTTTGTTCGGGGGCTTTGCCCCCTCTGTGATCCCCCCACTATGCTAGACTAAACGTAACAATGCATGTGGATAATACTACAAATAATATAGCACAAAAAAACCACCAAGGATTGGGATCCAAACACAACTAAAACAAGACCTCTGAATCAAGAAGATAATCAAGATCCACAACTAACAATTGCTTAAGGTGTTCATCCTGTGTGGTAATACCCTATTTTTTGAACATGGTATATGTTATCACTCCAAGAGTCACCCTAGACTGTAAATCATGTGAGTTTGGTTAATGCAAAGAATTCAATTTTTTAAACTTGAAAGATAAGTTTTAGAGTAATAGGGATTTGACCATAAGGACAATCATATTCATCTACTGTACACATTCCCAACTATATCCTTCAGCAAAAGCGGCCTTAGAAAATTCAGATAAGACAACAAGCTTGATAAATGAATGAGAAAAAGAAAATTGTGATCTGAACATGTCAGAGATACTTCCAACACTTGTGACCGTAAACTCACTGTGAAAATATGTGTATTAACAAATTCTATATCACCAATGCAAAGAACGAAGACCTTGCTCAATCATTGTATGAGTAAGAAGAAGAGTAAATCAATCACCCATTAAACATTAGTACACAGAGGAAAATAAGAAATGTAAAAGCAAAATCTGATCTTTATTGATATGGAATCACAAGTTTGAAAAATACAAAGAAAGAAAAATACACACTGATAACCACTTCTGAATTTCTCTCGGTCGAAAGACCCCTCTCACCTAGCTGCTTCCAACCCCTTATCAAACTTACAATAGTCTTTTTAATATCTTCCACTGTCAGTGACAGTTCTATCATTCAAATCACCACCCTATCATAGGATTCTCGTGCCCTCAAAATGGAGAGGCAACATGTGGATAACAAAAAATAACTAAAATGCTAAAAACTAGGGTTATGTTGGCCACACTCCCAACATTTCTTTATGTTGATGAACTGTCCATTTTTAGCACTTCTCCCTTTGACATATGGCCCTCCAGCTCATAACTGATCTTCTAGCAATTGGAAAGGATCCATATTGACACCTGGAAATCAATGATCCTTTGAAACCTCCAGAACATGAATTCGAAGCACATTCTGTAGCAAATTCTGTAGCGAAATTTCCATAGATTTCTGAACATCTCCTTTAACTATTGACTGTCTTCCATATGCTCTGTTTTTTATCCATTTGACAAAATAAAATACAACCCCATAAATTCCTACAAGGATTATACATGTTGCCCATGTTCAAACTTAGAAACCAATATTCTACAAACAAAGCATCAAATGTGCAAAGGTTTATAACCCTATGCCCTTTCTAATAAAATTCTTGTACTATTGGTTCAAAAAGTAACACTATGTATCCATCTTAGAATTGGTCTGAGTAATCATCTGAGAATTATGTTGCATATTTGTCTCTAACATTATTTCAAGATTCATCTAAAGATGCTAAGGATCAGAATAGGTCCTAGAAAAACTCCCTGCAAGCTCTCCAATGCCTAAAATACTTGGCGTTGTTCAACCAATTGACAACAAGTATCATGAATTGTATCTTTCCACCTTTCTCCACATTTGAACTTTTCTTATTTATAAAAATAGGATTCTCTCCTGGTATGAATTCAAAATCTGTCATGGTTTGAGATGGTATAAAAATCTCAACCATTGGTCCACATATTACAAGAACACTTGCCTTCATTACAACTACAATTTCATCTCTTAGGATTTCATTTTTGAAAGGCTTGAAGACTATGCTCTTATATTTAACAAGAAATGAAATCAGATCTAATCATTTCTCAAATCTTTCCTTCCCCCCGACCCTCCAATGTTGTTACTGCAACAAGATATCCATTTTCCTTAGTTGCACGAATGCGTGATATGTCCTTTATGGGGTGTAAAATGATGGAATGTTGTAGAAGCAACCCTAAATACAATCTATTTCAGAATAAGCATATATTAACAAATGTAGAACCGAGCTGGAGTCGGTTGAAAATACATATGCAATGACTGATAATACAAAGTTGGGTTCCATGACGCCTGTTTCCACATGGTCATAAAGCATAGTCCCAATACCATCAATCTGTAACAACCTGAAGTAGAAATCTCAGTAGTTGGTCTGAAACATACTTAGGCTCTGAGACCTGATCAAAGGCTTTTAAGCAATTTATAACGTAGAGAATCAGCTTGTGAAATTTGCACTGAGCCCCCCTATGTTCACCTTCTATGCATAGAGCTCAACAATACACTCAGGAAAGTTAAAATGTTTTGAACAATAGAAGTTATCTCCCTGATCCTTTGCTAACTGTTGAATTTACATTGCACTTCAACCCTCCACATCTGCAAAGTTGAGCAACTGGCACCTTCACCTGCACACAACCACTGCAAAGGTTTGCGTCTAACATATGGAACATTAAGGATTAAACATCTGTTTGAAAGGGCCAGTCACAACATAAACACTGCCATCATGCAAGCTTTTGAGCAAGGGATATATCGGTTGAGCAAAGTATCCTACCTTGTGAGCTCCATCCATGTGTCTTTTGCTGAGGTTGTTAAACCTGACATATATTTCTATCGATGCTCCGATCATGGGCCCTGGGTGTGAACCTGTCACCTTCCTGTTGACATTTTGGGCACTTGAAACTTCACCGAACACCTGCAAATTCAGCAGATGGTTGTTATGCTCTGCATTTTATTTATACATAGGGAGGATATCCCACATTGCTCGGGGAAAAGAAAATGTTTTCTTTTATAAATGCCAACGGTCTTGATGTATTTCGAC
>SNQJ01S0016549.1:220452-247652 GCA_010110895.2 Picea sitchensis | reverse complement strand
ATTCATTTGAAGCACCAACTTCCTTTGTTTTCCAGCTGCAACTGGAAGGAGGTTCCAACCCCTTAGTTTCTCAGGCTACAACCTGAGGGAAGCTCCAACACCCCAATTCTCTGGTTACAACTAGAAGGAGGCTACAATCCCCTATGTTCTTTGGCTACAACCGGAAGGTGGCTACAACCACCTGTCCTTGCCCCGTCCAACCTCCCTAGTTTATAAGTAGAATGATGGAACCATTGTCACAGTATTACTGTGAGATATACTGCTATAAACCTGTAGCAATCAACTTGCACCAATAACCTTAACCATGCATCAACTTGTACCTCAACCTATTATCAACTTGTACCATAAACAAGTGCATCAACCATGCACCAACCTTTACCAAACAACATGTAACCAACCCGTACCATAAACAAGTGCATCAACCATGCACCAACCTGTACCTCAACCTGTAATCATGAATAAGTGCATCAACCATGCACCAAACCTGTACGAATAACCTGTCACAACAACCTATCCAAACAACCTATCACAACAACCTGTCTCATCAATATTATCAACCAAATCAGATCTACTCACCAATATCAATCACGAAGACAACTCTCAAACATGTGCATCAACCAAACATAACAATAATCATCACCAAGATCAATATGTGCTTCTAATAATATACCAATAGAGGTATGCTACATCATCCATAAACCATGTGTTAACAATACTACTAACAAGTGCCTCCAACCCTGTACCAAGTATGTACCAATCATGTATCAACTACTCATCAACTATGACTCATCAAGATGTACCAACATCATCAAATATACACCTCATGTATGTGCCAACTCATCAACTACTTGTCTCAAGTATGTACCCAACATGTACCTCAACCAAAATCCCTCCTCAATTTCATCATCCAAATCTGATTTGTAACTCTGTAATAGACATGGTGTATATGATCACATACCTGCAAACCTTCTTAACTTTAACAACAAGAGACTAGCACTTTCATCAAACGTTTCTTTAGTCTCACATGACTACTTTTGGATTAGTCAACAACCCTAACTTGAAATAATCATAACTATGTACCTGTAATGAATAAAGATCTAAAAATAGTACACAATGTTCTTTAGTGTGTTTTATGCAATTCCTAAAGGTGTCACTACTTGGAACCTCTCAGAAAAGGATTTATATAAAAAATGGCATACCTTGTTGAATTATGGCTTATTCTAGAGAGAGAACTTGTAGAGCGTGCCTCACACAGAATATTTGTTGTATGGATCTGAAAATTTTACACAGAATAATAAAGATTGTACTCTAACCAACACATTTGGTCTTACTAAATTTAGATATGTTATGAATAAGTTACGACATTTTTACCCGAAACACTTGTTTTAGACTAGTTTTAGGACTAGCCACAAACCCTATTTTCCAAGGAGTGTAACTCCAAAAATACAACGACCCACAATCTGAAATTCGTACCACAACTACTTGAATATGTTTTCGCAATGGCCTCTCAATTTCACGGTCTGAATCAGTCTAGAAAAAAATTTATTGCGAAAATGGTGAGATGACATGTAAATAACATACCTTGGAAAGCATCATCACAAGAATTTATCCTCCCTTGAATTTTGGCCTTCTTTAATTCACATTCTCTCTAAAATTCGGCTTAGATATTCGTTGGTTACCTCAGTCACCTTTAGATATTCGATATTCTCAAGTATGATTAAAATGAGAGAACCTTGCCTCTTATTTATACTTTCATGTAGCTTCCTCAAGGGGTTACCTTTTAACCATCTTAACCCACTTTCCTTATTTTAGGGTTAACCAACTTCTAAACACTTGTCCAATTAGTAATTATCCATTAACTTTATTATTTAAATAATTTATTTTGTATCCACTTTGACTTATAGTACACTCATCACTTAACTTTACCTCAAGGGGTTACCTTCTAACCATCTTAAACCACTTTCCTTATTTTAGGGCTAACCCACTTCTAACCACTTGTCAACTTAGTAATTTCTCCATTAACTTTATTCTTTAAATAATTTATTTTGTATTCAATTTGAATTATAGTACACTTATCACTTCACTTTATTATTTATCTTCTAAAAATCTCTTAAACCACTTTGACTACTTTGACCTTTTGGGGCTTCTAGATGACTCATGAGGGTTCTCCAACTTCACATGGCCATAACTCTCTAATCGTGAGGAGTTATGTGAAATTCCACATACCAATGGAAATGGAATGCCATGTACTATCCATATAGAATAGTATTACCTGCAAATATATCAAAACTCATACTATTATCCATCAAACAAACGTGGGTCCATTACCCAAACCTAGGTTCTCCAACTTCATATGGCCATAACTCTCTAACCGTGAGGAGTTATATGAAATTCCACATACCACCGGAAATGGAATGACATCTACTACCCATATAGAATGGTATTACCTTAAAATATATTAAAAATCATACCATTATACACCAAACAAACTTGGTTCCATTACCCAAACCTTTGTGCTACCGGAATTCGCTACCGAACTTTCTCCAGGGGTTGACATCAATCACTAAGGGTTGAAATCAATCTACAATATCACTCTCCAATGATTGAAATCAATGACAACCAACAATTCATACCAACTATCCATCAACCTAAGCCAACTATATGACAAGTTTAATTTATAAAGTAACTTCACTATAAAAGTGATTATCACTTATTCTATAAAATTGGGTCACTTATGTTGATATTACGATAGTTGTGAGAGGTATTAACCTCTATGTGTAACCTTTGACAAGTCTAGAATATTCCAGAAAGCAAGAGAAACCCTAGAAGGTTAGGAAATAACCTTAGAAGACAAGTCGACTCAAGATAATAATTTATATTAAATTATTATCCTCCAGAAGTAGAAGTCGGTGCAGTTAAGTCACTTGGAGGACTATAAATAAGAGGATGATAGAGCTCATTTGTCACACTCACACAAGTGGTGTGCATGAATGGAGGAGAGTTGCAGCTGCTATAGTGGTGACTTGGTCTTTGGTTATGGTTGGACTTTCTGCCTAGTTATGGTTTGGAATTTCTGCTTGGTATGCTAGTTTTGGAGAGAGGTACGCTACCTTTAGTTGGATATTGGTTCTAGGGTTTGCTTCTGGAATTATTCGATCTATCAAGGTTAAGTTGCTTGGGGGTGAAATTTGTGTCTATGGTTGGGTGACAATATTGCTATATTATGTGCGGTGAAACGAGAACACCTATTATTCTAACAGGTTATGGGCCCACACTATCTTCGTATAGTCTAACCACTGGAAGGTAGATTGGGAGGATTTGCTCAGTTCTAGTTGTAGTCAAATTGTTTGTTGCAGCAACAAAACCCTAACCCTCATGTTGAGGCACCTTGAGTGAAGCGCTTGACCTAATTCCTGGATAATCTATTGTGCCCTAGCCTAGCGCATCTCCTAGTACTCTCAGCAAGCCAAGGCATCAAGTTTGATTTTTTGGTCAAAGTCAAAGGTTGACCAAGTAGAAGTCAAAAGTTGATCAAGTCAAAGCAGTCATGACTTACTCTATGAAGTCAGAAACAAGTTAGAAGGGGATTCTAATTTTAGAGCATGGAAGACAAGGATTTACCTCATCCTTGCCAAGAATAAAATCTTGGATATCATGAAAGGAAACATCATGGAACCACAGTTTGAAGCAATAAAAGAGAAGGAACCTCATAACGTTGCAATTATGGAGAAGTTCAAGGACAATGACATCAATTCTATGAGCATCATAGTAGACTCTGTAAAGGACCATTTGATACCCTACATTTCTCTTCTTGACTTATATAAGAATATTCACGATTCCCTAACTAAATATTGGACAAGTGACGAGTTTGAAGAATGAGATCTGTGACATGAAAATGAATGATGATGACATCATAACATCATACCTTGTAAGAATCTCTTAGTTAAGAGATCAACTACAATCGATTGAGGAATCATTTTAGAAAATGGACTAGTAAATATAGTACTTAATGGCCTTCCCAAGACATGGGATGCATTTTCCTTAAGCATGAACACAAGAAAAAAGTATCCCACATTTGAAGAACTTTGGACATGCTATGCACAAGAAGAATCAAGGATTCGCATAAAAGAGAAATCCCAAAAGAAAGATGATGATCAAGCCTACACAACAAAGTTCAAGAAATCCAGGAATAAGAAGAAGTTTGGCTCAAGGAAGAAACCAAATCAAGAAAAGGATATGTCAAAATATACAATGTTTCAATTGTCGAAAATATGGTCACTATAGGAACCAGTGTCCCAAGTTAAAGAAAAGGAAGGAAACACATGAAACAACAGTTGTGAAAGAAAAGGAACCCTCAAAGAAAGTCAAGCAGGATGAAGCAAACTTCTTCTACTAGTCATGGTAACAATATTCTTCTGTAACATAGTCCTTGCACATACCATGTTTACATGCATATCATGTGTATCTATTTCTTAGAAAATAAGATGGTTAGTGTCAATGAAACAATACCTATGGGAGAATAACAAGATAAAGATTGCCACTACAATGACTACTAGTAATGTATTTGAAAAGGATGAAGTACGTTGACTACCTTTGGTGACAATCCCTGTGGAAGCTATTAAAATTGTATGTAAGTAACAACTGCTAGATGGGACAGAATAAGAACCAAACTTGAAGAGATCCAGAAGAAGTCAAACTAGAAATAAGTCAGTAATCAAGAGGAAACTAGAATAGACTTGTGACACTTTAAAAAAAGAAAGAAAGATGCAGACAGAAGGATGGAATCTATCAAATGGAGGGAGATGATTGCGTAATTCCAAAATAAGAGCATGTATATTTCTCATTTAGGCATGACACTAGGATTAAGAGGGATATAATCCTTAATGATGTGATCCATTAAAGAACCCATGAAGACTATGAAGTATCTTTCCATGTTCTTCATTAGAAGTAACAACCATGATAAACAACACGTGTTTAGTTTGACTCTAGAAGGAGTCTTCTTTGAAAAGAAGCCCTGAATATACTTGGTTGTCCATCTACATTTATGTTCCTATGAAGAAAAGAAGTTGGAACCAGAAAGGAAGGGAATAGAATCTATAGAAGATTCCATGGACTCCAACATTGAAGAGAAACATGAGGAAGAACATGAAGATTCCAAGAAAGAAAGAAAAGTCAGGACAACCAATTGAACCAATTATTATAACAAGAATCATAAGACTACCAACATGTTTTGAACCCACTAGAAGAAGTCAAACAAAAGGAATGGAAGGAAGTTGTGATGAATAACAATGTATGTGAGAAATTGTGAAAAAGACTTATGAATGGAAGCATTGATAGATACAAGGCGAGATTCATAACTAGAGGGCTCTCCCAGAAGGAGGGAGAAGGCTATGAAAATAGCTTGTTCCAGTAACAAGATATACCTCTACCTGAGCCATTATATCTCTTGCAGTATCTATGGGTTGGATTTTACATCAGATGGATGTAAAGATTGTTCTTCTCAAAAGAGTAATTGAAGAAGAAGCATATGTAGAACAACCTCAAGGATTTGAGGTGTACCAGAAAGAGACCCATGTATGCAGATAGAAGAAGACCTTGTATGGATTCAAGAAACCTGGTGTAGATCCTCTCATGTATAGTAGAAGTGTGGTGAAAACTTCGTATGATAGAGGATGTGTATCAAAATGGTTCTTCAGAAGTCCGGGACGATGGATTGAAAATCCATAGAAAACTCACATGATGATAGATCTGAAGAAGTTGAGAGACTCTAATCCAGTAGACCTATACCTGTACTGGTAATTGACTGGCTCCTTGATGTATTCGATGAATACTAGGCCAAACAATTTCTTTGTTGTAAACATGTTAAGCCAGTTCCATATGGAACCTAGCCATGAGAATTGAGTAATTGCAAAGAATTCCTTGAAATATATTCATGGGACATTTGAGCTATGATATACAACTACATGGATTTATCAATTCAGATTGGGCAGGGAGTGAAGATAACATAAGAAGTACTTCTTGGATATGTTTCAGTTTGAGCTTTGCCACAATATCATGGGATAGTAGGAAACATAAGTTTGTTGCACTCAACATTGCAAAAGCATAATATATTGCAGCTTGTGATGCTTGTACAGAAGCAGTGTGGCTTCATAAGCTGGTTTCTAGACTATTTGATCAAGTGATGGATTTGACCGTGATATATTGTGATAACTAGAGCTATGTAAATCTCTCAGAGAACCTGGTGTTCCATGACAGGTCGAAGCACATTGATATCAAGCATTATTTTCTATGTGATAAAGTCCAGAAGGGAGAAGTAGTTCTCCAGTATATCTCCACTGATTAGCAGATAGCATATATTTTGGTAAAGCCTCTGTCCAATATGAAAAGTTTGTGTACTTAAGGGAAAAGGTGGGACTCGTGGAGATGAATTCCTTATTGGAAAATGAAGTGGTTACTCCCCAAGTTGGGAGGGAGAACTAATATGTTATTGATTTTGGATGGACAATAATTTTCCTGTTCGGAAAATGGTCTAGAACACACAGTCATGGTCCGACAGATTATTGATGTACCATAGACAATGATTCCCCTTGCGGCTAGTGAGGGGGAATGGTCTATGAAATTCATTCTCCTTGGAATTCACTCTGAGAAGTGGTCAAGAAGAATGATCCGCCTCTCCGGGCATTCATTCTTTCGAAGTTCACAGTTGTGATAATTTTCGAAGAATGGTCCGATGTAGGAGGTTGGTGCAAGACAATCATTTCCGTAGGAAATGGTTTGGATAGTCATTCCCTAGGGAAGACTCATTCTCTCTAGGTTACACTGTGAATCATGTCAGAAGAATGGCCCAGTTAGGTTGAATGGTCCAGGTTCAACAATCAAGGACAATCATTCTCTAGGGCAGACTCATTCTCTCCAGGTTTCACTATGAATCATGCTGGAAGAATGGTCCAGGTTCATAAATCAAGGACAATTTTTCTTCTATGCTTGAGAAGAATAGTCCAGACAACCCATGGCTAATGTTTAACTTTCTGAAGACATATGTTCTTCCATATCTCACAGATGTGCATGGAAGAGTGTCCTAGATGATTCAGTTCATATCATGACATCGTTGATATCAGATGATATGATTGTTCTGGAGACTGTATGTCTCTAGACAATAGTTGTATGCTACTATGGTGGATGTGATCCACTGGAAGTGACTATGTGTCACTAGTTATAAGTCATGTGCTACTAGAAGTGGTTGTGTACCACTGGATAGTAGTTGTATACTACTATGAATAGATATAATTGTGTTCTATTGGATGACATTGTTTTGATTTCCATAGAGACTATCTAGTTGGATAGTGATGATGGTGCTCGTAATTTGTTCATGAGATAGCCTATGTGGATACGATGATGCTACCGGGTGAATGGTATGTTTGTGCTCAAGACCATTGCCTTAGTACCTCCCTAGATAGGAGGGTGTTATAGCCTTAAAATTCCCTACCTATGCATACATGGCATTGGCCTTCCTACTTGCATAATTTGTCAAATTACTACTGAGGATATCTCTTTAAAAAACCATTTTTTGGAGCATGTATGCGCCCTGTTGTACTACTACCCACGTACATACACTAGCTACATACTAGACATCCTACGTACATACACTAGATACATACTAAACAACCCACATTTATGTCCAAAAGTTGCAAAAAATAAAAAGAGCCAAGGAATTCGTCGGAGTTAACGAGACATTAGAGGGTTCCTAACCATTTTACCCATTGTAGCCCGTCCCCAAACCAAATAACCATCTTTTTGTCATATAAAAAGAGGTCTTGGGATATCATTCCATCATCAAGCATTAGAGCAGAGAAACTTTGCCAAAATCCCTTCCCCTTTTAGCCCAAGCTTTGTAGCCCTTTCTGAGATTTGGCCTCAACATTTCCTCTCCATCCCTCTCCCTATACAATCCCTTCCCTATTTCCCAATGAGGTCAGTTTATTGTGAGATGTATTACAGGAATGATGCACTTGGAACAGTAGTAAGAGGATCCTAGACCGGGTTCATGAAGTGTTTGCCAACAAGAAGGTTGTAACTTTTGTAATCTTCACATCTGAATAAAAGAGTTTTTTTTATGTCCCAAATCTTGTGTTTTTGTGCTTAATTGATTAATGCATTTACATTTATATCTTAACCCTAACATTGATAAGTAGAGATAGAATATCTTGTAGATTTTTTGTTTAAATTGTTTGCAGGTTAGCTTTGGGAGGAGACCAACAGTCCAAGAAACTACAAAGGAGAAGGAGGTCTACACCAACCGAAAGAACCTAAGGTACACCCTCTTTTCCTTCTCTTATATTTTAAGTTCAGATTGTTTGGGGTAGTTTAGAAATAGAACTATCTTTTAAGGGAGATCAATGCTCTGTCTATACTCCGACCCAATATAGTAATAGGGGGATTTTCCCCGCTAACAGAAATGATGACTCCACTAGAGAGTCTCTTTGGGGTCTTAGTGGGAGGTTTTTAGTTTTAATTGGTTTCCTTATTTCCTTTTGAGTTTTTATCAAGTTTACTAAGTCATTTTAAGGTCTTTGGTCACCTTCAAGGTGCCTACCATCTTTCTCTGCCCAGTCAGTCTACCAAGTCTTTTTATTTTTGAAAAATATCAGAGTTGTACACGCTCTTCTTTGGATCATCCCGCGTACATACACAGTATGCACAGTAGAAAACACACATACATATGAAACCTTCTTATGCAACAAACCACATCTCTGTGTCTTGAAGGTGTTTTTAAAAAATAGGAGTTTTTCTCTTTCTTGACAGAAGCTTTGGGATTCTTAGAGATTTCTTGGAATTTACAGAGTCTCTATTAGTGGCCTTAGCTTGGGTTAAATATTCGGTTTCAACATGTTTCTTGGTTTCCTTTTGTTTTCCCTAGAGTTTTAGAGTGAGATTTCAAGTTTTAGATCCTCCGTTGGTTTCTTTTGAATCCCTGCATTTACGCAGTTGGCCTAGGGTCTCTGTCAATCTTGGGTTATGTTTTCTCTATGTCTTGTTTTATGCTTTGAAAAACAAAAAATAATTTTTACTTTGGTTTTTCTTGTTAAATCATTCCAAAAAATCAAAAAAGATTTTTTGCATTTAGTTATGCACCTAGTTTAGTAGTGTAGCGTAAGTTGTTTGTTTGCAAACGAAAAGAGTCTCAGTTTCAAAGTTGTTTCTTGCTTTCCTGAAAATATAAGTAGTTTTGCATCGTGAAATGAAAAACACTTTTTTAGGAAACTTTCAGTTATAAGATCTTGAAACATTAATTTGAAAATTTGATTTTCACAAAGATTTTACAAGCTTTTGCTTTAAATTCAAAGTATCTAATTTGCTTTTTCATATAAATGCTCTAAAGTTTTCTTCATTTTCGTCTCTTCCAAACACCAGTAGTTTCAAATTCACATCCTTTGCGTAAATCAAGCCCATAAAATTAACGCTTAACTTAAAATCTATTAGAATTTTTGTTTGTAGGGTTCACCGACTAGTTTAGGCTTTTAGGGCCTTGAAATAGGTGTGAAGAGGAAACTCTTCAAGGCCATCTAAAACAAACATTGAAGTCTGGGATAGGGAGTGTCTAAAGCCCAATGTCATAATATTTAGTCGGGACCCCCCTCTTACACAGGGGCTAAACACGAGATCGCGTAAGGAAAGGTAGAGGATATAACCCCTCCAAAGCCAGACCGAGCATAGTGGGGATTGTATATAGAGGTTCTTTCTTGGTAATCATACTGATCGCATTTGCCTATGGAGTCTCGTGGACCTCGAATCCATTCGATATGCTCAGTTTTCTTTTGGACCAATTGCTTTCGTCACCCTCGAAGGGCTTCAGACTTGTTATCTTGCTCATTACGATCAACCTGATTGTCGATTGTACCCACCTGGTGACTGACTACGAGCTGGAAACCTAGTTTCCTATTTTTACGGACTTACACAAGTGATTGCGCAGATATACCAAAATACCTAGGGTGGAGATCAGATTGTGCTTTATAGACTATAATTGGATGGTGCTTCCATGTTCGATTTGCACTTGCACCGGTAGGTTTCTCTAGTGTCGTTTGGCGTAACTATCCTTCCCACTAGTTAGTTGTCTACTTGATTTGTCTTTAGGAACTTTTAGTGTGTGCTCTGAGATTCACGCTAGTTAAAACTTACTATGTCGGTTGATCATTTCACAAGGTGGAATATCAACAACTACGCCAGCCACGTAGGCTTCAGAGCCCGTCACCGATTACTTTGGATCCACCTACACTACCATTGAGGCATGGGCTAGATCAATAAGGATCGTTCGAAGTGACCAGGTCGCATGAATCTGTACCCAATCCATCTCCGAGAGAATAATTTCCAGCCCTGGAGGAATCTATCATTTCTGACCTCGAGACCGAAGGTTTCAGGCCAACAAATCCTCCTATCACCGACTTATTGACACTACTTCTAATTCAGATAGTCCCTTCTGAGGTGACTTGTCCTGAACACCAGTTTATTTGGCAAGTGTTGATGGAAGAAAATGATTCTACTTCGTCAGGGAGTTGTCCTACTCCCATTACAGTTGCCACTGGAGGGGGAGTTGTACCTCCTCCCCCACCTCCGCCTGTCAGGACCATGACTCTCCCAACATCCATGAATTTGGGTAGTGGTTTAATTCCTTCGACAGTTTCCACCATTGTTCCCTTCATTCAAAACGCGTCAGCACTCCCTTCTCATATGGGATGCCTAGTTTTCATTTGAACTCAATTCTTAGTTTATCTACTTTACAGACCATGGGTCTGGGGCCAGGGATCTCTAACACTCCCTTGCAAGGATCCTCCACGGGTGCCACTGCCACATTTAATTCTATTCCTTACGACGGGGGACATATACCTCCTTTGTCCCCTTCGCTCGGTGGCACGTTTTAGAAGTCAATCGGGCCTAATGCTAACTATAGTTTGTTCAAAGGAGGCAGTTTGGGACCTTCATCCTACACAACGCTAGTAGGATCAATGTCGTTCTATTTGTTTGTTGCATTTGGAAATAACACTTTTTCTTTGTTTTCTTACTCGACTGGGGGAAACCCCATCTTTGGTCAACAAAACCCTGTGCAAGGTTCCATTCCTTCAGAGGGAGCGATGACAGGAGTATACTCCACACAAGGTCTTTGGAATCCTTGGCAGGGCTTATTTCCCTCGCAAGGGATGTCATTTAGGTTAAACCCCTTCCATACTCAATGGAACCCCCAAAAAGGTTTAGTAACTATGCCAGGAGGGTCAACTGGGGGCATCCCCAACCAAGGTCCTTGGAACACTACACATGGGGAAATCCCTGCACAAGCTATGTCATCTAACTTTTGGAATCAACCGATGATGCAAAAACAAATGCAAGTTCCTTTTTCTATTCAGGGCCATGATTTATACCAAAAACCTAACCAACAGTCCAAATTTTCTTGGCAACTTGGTTCTGGTCAAAATCCAGGTCCCTCTTTTCATGTAAATACTCTGTAATCGAAACTACCCTTTCTAGAAAAATTGCATTTTCCAGACCTGTTTAGATTGTTAAATGACTCGATCTATCATGATCCACGTTGGCTCCCCATGCCGACTAAGTTTCCTTCTGACATCCCTAAGTTTGAGGGAAAGCCTGGCGAGGATCCAGGTGATCACGTGACAACTTTTCACTTGTGGTTCTCATCCAACTTGTTGAAGGATGACTCTATTCAGTTGTGTCTATTTCAACGCACTCTTATAGGGTGTGCAGTGAAATGGTATATCGAGCTCGACAACTCGAGGTACTCTTACTTTAATGACCTGGCTATGATTTTCTTGAACCATTTCCAGTTGCTAGTAAGATATGATGCCGACACTGAGTTGTTGGCCAACTTCGAGCAAACTAAGGCTAACTATATCTCATATCATATCCAAGAATGGTGGCGATGAAATATTTTGATTAAGGTCAAGGTCCCTCCTGCATTTTTTCTTGAGTGGTTCTTAAAGTCTTTGGTTCCTTATATGCCCAAAGACATAGCAACATCCGGGGTGTTTTCTGAAGAAGAGGCTATTATGAGAGCCTAGCAACTGGAACTGATTTAATCTCAGTTTAGAATGCTTTACGAGATCTTACCTGATGCACCACGGTCAACTCTTGATAAGGCCAAACAAAATTCCGGGCCCCATGCTGGCGACATAGTGGGATCAACACAAATCAATTTTATGGATTTGTTGTCTAATTAATTACAACAATTATCGATTCAACAGATTGTGGCCAACCAGAATCCTAGTTCGGCTTCCCATGCAACCCAGATGTTGGATGTACATAGTTTGCAATCGAAAACTCCCAAGGCTAACCAACAAACCGAGGGAAAGAAGAAACAAAAAACAAGAAGGGTAAGGGGGATAAAAAGGCTGCTAACAATACTGACGAGGGAAAATATGAAAAGAGGAAGGTAAAGTTTTCGTGCAATATTTTCATGGAAGACCACTTAAATCACATGTGCCCTCAACTTGCGGAAGCCCAGAAGCTACTACCACAACAACAACCTATTGTGTTGACAAACCCTTTTACACAAGGGAAAAATATGGCTCAGGCTTTTGCATCCACGAGCACGGTTGGGGGCAGTCAAGGACCCCCTGCGCCTAATCCTAACAACACGACTGCAAACATATACATGATGAACGTCAATGTTCATTTATCAACCAGGACTCGTGAGTACAAAACACCATAATCTGTTGAGAAGGGAAAAGAGGCCTCCAACCCATTGAATCCTCTTCAAATAGAGAAAACAGTGGGAAAAACAATGACTCATATAACTAAAGGTCTGTTCAAGAAGGCTTCTTATAACCCAAACGCGAGGGCTACTCAGAATTACTCCATCGTGGAGGACCTAGCACATACCCCTTCTGCAATGTCTACTCTATAGGTTCTCTAGAGTTTCCCTTCACAGAGAAAATATATGTTGTCTGCCTTGGGAGCGGTGGAGCCTAGTAACTCAGGGATGATCGTCTTCAATCCAACTGACCTTAAACCTCATCTTCCTCACCATGTCACCTTTTAGATAGTAGTGGCATACACCACGAAATTGTTGACACAAATTTTTTTCTATACGGTGGTTGATTAGGGTGCCTCGACTTGTGTGATGTCATTGGCATGTTGGAGGGCCATTGGCCAACGTGAGTTTTCTCCGTCTCCTACGTTGCTTACTGCTTTTGACGATCGATTGTTCATACCACACGGTATAATTCACTCTTTTCTCGTGCAGTTGGAGGGTAAAAATGTGTGTGTTGAGGTTGAAGTAGTCAATGCCCCTCTCGACTACAATATTATGTTAGGATGGAGTTGGACTTACACAATAAACATGGTTGTAGCCACCGTTTTTTGGGTCTTATGCTTTATGCACAAAGGTCGGATTATAACCATCGACCAATTTTTTTTCTCTCGCCCTGACCCTTCATCGGGGGCTTCCACGGTCACGATGATTGATAACCCGCAACCAAGCACTGCCAACTTAGGTTCTGGATTGTTTCCATCGTTGATGGGAACTTTTGATTATCCACCGCCTTCCAATAATGTAAGGTTTATTTCAGCCATCCTAGACCAGCCGAAGACTGCAATTTTTTAATTTTTCACAACCCATGGAATTTACCTTCCCCATTGACTTCGATGGAAGGGATAGGACACCTTAGCATGGCCATGCCCTTATCCATTGTTGAGATTTTGTACAGTTTTTTCCAGCAAGCCTCAACCAATCCCGATCCGGCTCCCCCACATGAGTTAGATCCAGTTCTCGAGCCTATTTGGGCTTAAGACTCTCTCACCGCTCAGGACCCTTTAGACTTAGTCTTTCCCTATGACGCGAAGATTCTAGAGGAAATGGCTAGTCCCAAGAGAACTTGGGATGATCTTCACCATAGATATTATTTTCTTCCCGAGCTTAAGAGAATAGAGGCAGGAGATTTTGTTACGATCATGAATGGAGATAATTCTCGTCCTATAACCCTTTGTCTATGCACAAAGTATACGTCGAGGGAAACATGGAAAGTATTGCTGCAATGATTCCTATAGATATCTCCAAAACCCCTGGAGTCGTGGAGAATGTCTTCGTCGGAGCGGATTGCTCCCCCCGAAGAGATTCAAATTTACACTGAGTTATTTAAGGAGTTTCACGACGTTTTTTCCTAGTCTTACGAGGAGATGCTAGGAATCGATCCATGAATTATCAAACACAAAATCACTACTTATCCTGATGTCAAACCGGTCTGACAAAAGCTTCGCTCGGTCAATCCTTGAAAAGAAGTGACGATAAAGGTTGAGGTAGAGAAACTCATCAAAGCTAGTTTCATCTACCCCGTACAATTGACATAATGGGTATCGAACCTGGTTCATGTCAACAAGAAGTAGGGCACAATTCATGTTTGTATGGATTTCCGTGATTTCAACAAAGCTTGTACGAAAGACAATTTTCCAACCCCATTTATTGATCAGATTGTCGACGAGTGTGTGGGTTGCAAAGTATTTTCTTTCATGGATGATTTTTCAAGATATAATCAAATTCAAATCAAACCCGAGGACCAACATAAAACAATGTTTATTTGTCCTTGGGGTACCTTCGCATATCGAAAATGCCTTTTTTCCTTAAGAATGTTGGAGTTACTTTTTAGCAGGCCATGTCATTCTCTTTTCACGACCTCAAACACATAGTCGAGGCGTACCTAGATGATCTAGTATCACAGTATCGTAAGAGATTCAATCATCCTGCCCATTTACAACTTATCTTTGAGCGGTGTCGCTACTATTAGATTCACTTGAATCTAAACAAGTGCAGTTTTTGTGTGACATCGGGTCATTTATTAGGTTTCATTGTGTTAACAAAAGGGATCATGGTCGATCCTCTTAAGGTTGAGGTGATAGTTCAATTGCCTCCCCTACGCATAATGCCCCAGCTTTAGAGTTTACAGAGGAAAGAAAAATTTATTCGACGTTTTGTCGCTAATTATGTCGAGATTACGAAAGGGTTCATGCATCTTTTAAAAAGGGAGTCCCATTTTTTTGGGATGAAGCAGCTCAATTCTCTCTTGATGTGTTGAAACACGCTCTGATGTCTTCCCCTCTACTTAGGCCTCTGTATTATGGAAAAGATTTCTTGTTATATGTGGTTGTAGCAGAGTCCATAATCGGCATGGTCTTGGTAAAAGAGGATGATGCACTTGAAGAGCACGTTATCTATAATCTTAGCCGAGGCCTAGTTGGACCAAAGCTTAACTACTCGCATGTTGAGAAAATCGCTTTGGAATCTATTCATGCTTTCCAATGGTTCTGTCACTATATATTACTTCTCAAGACCACTGTAGTTGTCGTCGTCAATCCCTTTCAATATGTATTAACGTGACATGTCATCGGCAGAAAAATCATTGGGTGGATAGTTATCCTCTAAGAGTTCAACTCGGATTTCGTGTCGGAAAAATCTAAAAATTCCTTGGTCTTCGTTGAGTTAATCTCAGAACTATTGGTCGAAAGTGGTGAATTTTCACCCAAAGAGTCACCAATTAAAGGAGATATTTTTCTTATTGCATCTTTAGACCCCTGGTATGGAGATATACTTGTGTATATTTAGACTTTGAAGTTCCCCTCTTCTACTTCTCGCGATGAGCGTCGACGAATACGACACCAAGCGTGAAACTATCTCATCCTCAATGACACTTTGTATCGTCGAGGTGTAGATTGCATTCTTCTATGATGTTTTACTCATGAATAACCAGAGCTTCTTTTAAATGACTATCACACCAGAGCATGTGGCAGTCATCTCTCTAGATTGGAAACATCCCAAAAGATTCTTTGCGTTGGATACTTATGGCCATCGTTAATCAAATATTGTGTTGAGGCGGTCAATAAGTGTCACCCATGCCAGATATTCTTTCGGAAGATGCAGGCACACCCTGCTCCTATGTTTCCAATCATTACTGTCAGTCCCTTCACCAAGTGAGGGATTGATTTCACTAAATGTCACCTGGATTCTTCCAAGGGGCATCGCTATATCATCGTAGAAGTAGAATACTTCACTAAGTGGTTCGAAGCTATGTCGACTTTAAACAATGACGGGGAAACTACTGCCCTTTTTCATTTTCAATCAGATAGTAGCTAGATTTGGTATCCCAAAGGAGATTGTCATTGACCATGGCAGTCACTTCGAGAACAAAATGATGATTCAATTAACATCAAATCTAGGGTTTAAACAGGAGCATTAGTCACCCTATTACTCGCAAGAGAATGGTCAGGTAGAAGCTGTGAATATGTATCTCAAGAATATTCTTCAACAGACGATCAATTCGGCCAAGTCAAATTGGCATTTGAAGTTATATTCAACGTTGTGGGATTATCAAACTTCCGTAAAGACTGCTACTATTTTTTCACCTTTCCAACTCATCTATGGGTTGGTGGCAGTTTTTCCCATTGACTGTCAGATCCCTTCTCTAAATTTGGTAGTGGAACTACTACCCGACACTACACCACTTGAGGAACATCTTCTATATCTCGAGCAGATCGATGATTAGTGTCATGATGCATCCTTGGCTAATGAGGCTCATAAGAAATGAGTCAAGTGCCAATATGATCGATCTGTTCTCCCTCGTATTTTCTCCGAAGGTAATCTTGTCCTGGTCTACGACCAAGACAAAGATACCTTGGGGGAAGGCAAATTCAAACTCATCTGGTTTGGACTTTTCATTGTGAAAGAGGTATTAGAGAAGGGTGCTTACTGTATGGTTGATTTCGAGGGTAATTCTTTAGAGGAGCCTAGAAATGGGCTCTACCTTAAGAAGTACTACACTTAGGTCAGTCACCTAGGTGTGGCTTCTTGTATATATGTATAGTTTTTTATACATTTTTGTATTTTTCGTTTTATGGATGAGTAGTTATTTATGTTCTCTTTTTCACTATGGCAGATGTCAAGCAAATCAGATTTTTATGTTGGGTTCATGGACGACACTAACCGACACACTCGGAGGCTTGCTTCCACAGCTTGGGTGATTTTCACACCTAGGGGCCAATTGCTATATTCTTGAGGTATTTGTCTAGGCGATGTAACCAATAATGTTGTTGAGTACAGTGTAGTAATATAATTACTACGTGATGCTTTCTCGCATGGTATTTCTCACCTCCAGGTTTATTTATATGCTCAACTAGTTGTGTCCTAGTTCAATGGGGTTTGCCGCGTTTATGATCCCACTCTTCACCAACGATTCCTTAGGGTACGTCTCTTAGAATGATCTTTTAATTATATTACTTATATTCATGTTCCTAGGAGATTTAATCATTTAAATGATACTCTAGCTAATCAAGTTTTAGATTGTCATGTTGCTCACATGTAAAAGTAAAACACACACATACACATGTAAATACATTTGTAAAAAATGTCATCCATAAAACAGGAAAGATGTATATGTGTGTGTGTGTGTGTGTGTGTGTGTGTGTGTGTGTGTGTGTGTGTCCAAAAATGGTGTCATGAGTACAAAGTGGGTATGAAAGCCTCAAAATTAGTCGGTATACATCGTTGGGCTTAATCCCTCAAAAATATAGTACAAAAAGTGTCCTCGACACATAAGTAGTCCAATTATATCTAAGGTCTAGGCCTATTGGACCTGCTGTAGTGGAAAACAATGTTTGCAAGAAACTGGAATAGCTAGACCCAGGTCCGAGGCACCCCTACTACATGTGGTTTCATAACCAGGGGAAGATCCTCGATCTCATCCATAGGAACTGCACAATTGAGAGCAGTGGAGTTCCTCTCTACTCAGACTCTATCATCCTCTCCGATTGGGGGTCCTCCTAGAGTTGTTGGTCCTCCTGTTGTTGCTGGTCCCACCTCTGGTCGAGGACGACGCCTGGTCCTGGAAAATTCTGCTGGTTGAACTGGTCCCACATATTTATATCATAGAGCTTTAAGTTAATACTCTAACACACACATAAAAAGGATATATATAAGAAAATTAAAAATTTAATAACTTTAAAAAATGTGTTACCTATCTCCCCGCTCTCCTCGCTAGGGGGCATATGCATGTCAGGATATCTAAGGAATCTTATCCCTGCATAGGGTTAGTCCTCTATCACTAGAATATGACGGGCCCACCAGTCAAATAATTTATTGTTGAAGGCCTCCTGGGTCCTTCCTCTACCATGTCTAGGAAGCAAAAATTCCCACCTACACAATGTCAGGAAAGAGGTAATATGCCCCTGTATTGTCTCTCTCGGGATGATACTGAGTACCCTCTCGAAGAAAAAGAAGCATAAAATGGTGCCAAACTCGAATTTCTTGTTTGTACTCCTACAATAGTTTGTGAGTTGTCTCTTCATGCATACTAGCATGGTAGTACTCTAATAAAAAACGGTAGCCTCTAAACACTAGACTACACAATGCATCTATGCACGAGAGGCCTAATGGAGTGTTTTGGATCCCGTGATCTACCCGATCATGAATAAAATAATGTGAAGGGAGAGGTTGGTAATCTTGTGAATCGACACTTGAGAACCCACTTTCTCAGTACCAACCTCACAATACATCCCGATGTAGTCCTCAATGTTATATGGCTCTGGAGGAAAGGTCCTCAAGTTGATCGGTTCCCCTCTTCTGGAGAGGCCAATCAGGAAGTAAATGTCCTCTGTGGTCAGGGTCAGTGATTGACCCTCCAACATAAAATCCTCTTCATTAGGATTCCAACACTCCATTAGAGCATTGAGAAACCTCGATTGTGCCCTCATGAACAAACATTAGAAAAATTTCCATAAGACACATTGTTTTAGTGTAGCAATGGCCACATGGTCCTCCTCGACCAAAACATCCAACTCCTCATGTTCCCTTTCTCTCTAGTGAACATATATCCTGTCACACACAAACGTTGGAGAGGGTTTAATACTTGTGTTTTCTTTTTTTCAATACAAAAGGAGGTGTATGTGGGATGTAGTTTGAACAGTCACGTATGTACTTTGGTTGTTTATTACCCTATCCGAGTACATATGCAGGCTGACCATGGAAAACCGTGTACACGCAGACGTGGCCCTTTCACAAGGGCGCAAGCCTCCCAAACAAAAAATTAAATGCAAATGAATGAACTAAAATGAAAGAGGGAGTGACTTGTACTTACTTGGTCCAAGTGTGAGGGTTTTCCATCCACCATATCTCCTGGAATTTACGTTTTGATAAAAGGGGTTTTTGACTTCTTTTGTTAATTTCCAAATTGCAAAGGTAAAAATGAGTTGTCCACCTCTATTTATAGACTTTTTTGGCCCTTTTTTCCCTAATTTGGTCCCCTTTTTCACTTTTCATGACTTGGTGGCTACTTGAGTTCTCTTTTGAGTTGTCTTTGGGTCATTATGATGGACTTGTCCTTTTGGTTTGGTAATTTGTTTAGATGGGTCACACTCATATCATCCCATGGTAAAAGCCATGTTTTCAAATTTTGCATATAGATTAGGTTTTCACTCCTAGATTTCTACATATTTTTGTCTTTTCCGCTTTTCCATAGAATCGATCCCACCAAAGTGCGACACAAAACCTTCTCTTCTTCTTTAGAAGTGTCGTAATTAGGTGGTAGAGCCTACCTCTACATGGATTCCCTAGGTAGATCCTTTTCTTCATTTTGGCATCCATGTTGTGAGTTTTGTCTATAGGATTGGGAGTCCTTATTAGTCCTCCTATAATTACATATTGAAGCTTCATTCTTCTTTATAATCATCATTCTTGGCCTTACCCACGAGACTCCCTTATGAGCACGATTTGTTGTCTTTCAAGCTCGCTTTAAATTTTGAAAGAAACATCCAACGAGACTGTATTTATTCTTTTCAATCTCGTCTGGATTACTTGATAAAAGTAGTGCCCCTGGAGTCTTCTTTAAGCCCTTTTTAGACTATCAAAAATTGAAAATATTGTTGAGTGATCTTTTTTCCCTTCACGCTCGCCAAACTCAAATTTGAAGGCACATCTGTCCGACGGTAGTTTACCCATTTTTCGGTCCGGGTGGATAATTTTAAGAATAATGGTATGCTCTAGGAACTTTGGTTCGCTAGAAGAGTATTCTCATGCGTAAGTTTAACCCTTTTTCGGGCCAGAGGGACTAAATTTTCAAAAAATGAAAATTCTCCTTGGTTTTGGTTTATCTCTTTTTCGGGCCTTGGAGATTACTTACGAAAAAGGAACCCCCTTAGAGTCCATAATTAAGCTATTTTCAGACTCCCTAAATATGAAAAGATCGTCAATTGACCTTGTTCCTTTCACACTCGTTAAATTGGTCTAGAAAGAACATCTATTCGGCATGAGTTTAACCCTTTTTCCAACCAATATATTATCTAGGAAAAAGGTATGCCTCAAGAGACTTGTCTCACCAGGAGATTTCTCCTTAGTTATATTTTATACTTTTTCGGGCTAAGGAGACTAACCTAGAAAAAGGTTGTGAGTCCATAGTTAAGCTCTTTTCAGACTCCTTAAAATTGAAAATATCATCGAGAGATCTTGTCTCAATCACACTCATTAAAATGGTATTGAAGAGACGTCTTTTCAGTATAAGTTTAACCCTTTTTTTGAACTGACTAGACTAATTGTGAAAAAGGAACTCCCTGGAGTCTTCTTTTATCATTTTTTCAAACTCTCTAAATGTGAAAAAACCTTCGAGCTTACCTTCTCTGGGATCGTAAAAATTCACATGGAAAGATTCTTGTTGTGTCATGATTAATCACATTACGGGTCTCATATTTGCATCTTTGGCCTAATTCTGACTCCATGTTGCTCTCAACTGAACCTTTAAAGCATTCCTTATACACAAGCCTTGCAACACTTTTTTCCTTTGCAATTTGACACCTTGAATCATGGAGGAATTTTCCTCGAGTGTCCTTATCCTGCAAACTTCTCCTTTCCTTGAGAATCAATATGTTCCATGCGCTTGGAACCAGTTTGCTTTCTCAAAACACGCATTCCTCCTTTGTAATGTAGAATTCTTTTATTCTTTTTCAAGCTCGTTAAAAATTTGAAAAAGACAAGCAAAAAAAAATATTCCAAAAAGAGGGGATGGGATATATCAATTATTTTGTATGCATAAAGATAGTCTCCCTTGGACAATGCACAACCTTTCATTTGTTTTTCAAGAATTAGGATCTATTATGACTTTAAGAAGATGTTCTCTCTACATAGATTCGTGTCCTCCTTTGTTTGGTTACTCTTCCAAACATATGGAGAGTTGGCGATGCCTCCTGCATCACAGACTTATGTCAATATTATGATGCCTAAGTCTGATCATATTTAGTGCTTTTGTCCAAGGGAATTTTTATCCAACCTGAGTCGGCCATTCTACAGTTTGTCTTTTGACTTTCATGAGTCAAACATCCCATGAATCCAGTCAAATCCAATTTCAAAATCGACAAAGTCCTGTGTCTGATGATCGAGATCCTCCATTCTTTCCCTGACAATATGTTGAATACCTCGGAGTAGTGAATCTTACACTCCTATTGTACTCCTACCTAAGTTTTTGAATATCTTGAAGTTCTTTCTCGAGCTATGAAGTCTTCATCTCCAGCCACAAGCGTTGATGCTTCTTGAAGATGCATATTGTATTGTATTTGAATATCATTGAGTGATTTTGAGATGTAGATCCGATGTGTATTTCTCACGGATACACTTTATATAGACATTTCTATGACATGGATTTGTAGTGTAGTTGATTGGCAGCAGTGATTAGTTCATCTCGAGCATGGGTATGTCCACCTTAAAGAGATTATTATTGTTTTTCAGATAACGATCTCCCGAACTATGGTCCCAGGCTCACTCAACTACATGCCTTCCCATTGGTAAAGATATTGTAATGTATTTCAACCATCATTCTCTCTTCTAACCTCACACATTAGGGGGTATCTGTTATAGCCCTAAAATGCCCTACCTATGCATACACGACATTGGCCTTTCTAGTTGCACAATTTTCCAAATTACTATTGATGATATCTCTTTAAAAAACCATTTTTTGGAGCATGTACGCGCACTGTTGCACTACTGCCCACGTACATACGCTAGATTTATACTAGACAACCTGCTTACATATGCTAGCTGCATACTAAACAACCCGCATTTACCTCCAAAATTTGCAAAAAATAAAAAGTTGCAAGGAATTCAACGGAGTTAATGGGCTATTGGAGGTTTCCTAACCATTTTACCCATTGTATCCCATCCCCAAACTGAATAACCATCTTTTTGTCATATTAAAAGAGGTCTTGGGGTCTCATTCCATCATCAAGCATTATAACAAAGAAACTCTGCCAAAATCCCTTCCCCTTTTAGCCCAAGCTTTACAACCCTTTTTGAGATTTGGCCTCAACATTCCCCCTCCATCCCTCTCCCTATACAATCCCTTCCCTATTTCCCAAGGAGATAATTTGATTGTGAGAGGTATTACAAGAATGATGCACTTGGAGAAACAGTAAGAGGAGCCCGAACCAAGTTCGCGGAGCGTCTTCCGACAAGAAGGTTGTAACTTTTGTAATCTTCACATCTGAATAAAAGAGTTATGTTTATGTCCCAAATATTATGTTTTATGTGCTTAATTGTTTAATGCATTTACATTTATATTTGAACCCTAACATTGATAAGTAGATATAGAATTTCTTGTAGCTTTGTTGTTTAAATTGTTTGCAGGTCATCTTTGGGAGGATACCAATAGTCCAAGAAACTATAAAGGAGAAGGAGATCTACACCAGCCGAAAGGACCTAAGGTACACCCTCTTTTCCTTATCTTATAATTTAAGTTCATATTGTTTGGGGTAGTTTAGAAATAGAACTGTCTTTTAAGGGAGATCAATGCTCTGCCTATACTCCTACCCAATATAGTAATAGGGGGATTTTTCCTGCTAGCAGAGGGAGTGTTGATATTACAGTAGTTGTGGGAGGTATTAACCTCTACGTGTACCCTTTGATGAGTCTAGAATATTCCGAGAAGCAAGAGAAACCCTAGAAGGTTATGAAATAACCTTATAAGACAAGTCGGCTCAAGATAATAATTTATATTAAATTATTGTCCTCTAGAAGTAGAATTTGTCCCATTTAAATCACTTGGAGGACTATAAATAAGAGGGCACTAGAGCTCATTTGTCACACTCACTCACACAATTGCATAAAGAAAAGAGGTGTGCATGAATAGAGGAGATCTTTAGCTCCTATAGTGGTGAATTGGTCTTTGGTTATGGTTGGACTTTCTACCTAGTTATGGTTTGGATTTTCTGCTTGGTATGCTAGCTTTGGAGAGAGGTATGCTACCTTTGGTTGGCTATTTGTTCTAGGGTTTTCTTTCAGAATTATTTTTTCTATCAAGTTTAAGGTGCTTGGGGGTGGCATTTGTGCCTATTGTTGGGTGACAATATTGCTATATTATCTATGGTGAAACGAGCACATCTATTATTCTAACAACTTCATCGGTAACTTATTTGTATAAGTGATTTTATAGGAAAAGTTAGAGACTGAAAGGATTTTTTTTTATTTAATGACCTCATTTTGCATCGATGACCATGTGGGCCAACATCTACCTACCACGTGACACTTTGGTTACCTTTTTTGTCTTTTTTAAAAAGGCATAACTTTCACATCCGAAGTCTGTTGTATGTGCCATTTTTTTAAACCACCTATTGTTTTTAGAGATTTCTATCCATATGGTTAGTTTAAGACTTTGAATTCATATTACTTGAATATTTTAATATGGCTACTCCAAGTGATCTTTTTTCTTAAGAGTACCAACTACTTCTCATGGAAATACCATATGGAGGATGTACTACGAAGTAAATGGTTGTATTGGATTACCCTAGGAAAACAGAAATCCTCTTTGATGTTGAAAAGAAATCTAAATGGGATAGTAAAAATGTTGAAGCACATGGATTAATCAAATTCCCATCTCTCATGATTTACAATTTCACCTTCAATGAATTGATGACCTAGATGAATCTTGGAATAATCTGGAAAATATTTTAGATAAACAATGTGATTTTAGCCCACCAGTATGAAAAACAGTTAATGTCTTTAAATCCTAATGATGTCCCTTACATTGAAGATTATTTATCTAAGTTCAAAAAAATTATATTTTTGCTTCAAGAATGTAAAATATAGATGGAGGATGATCGATGTATATATATTATTCTTACTAATCTTGGTAGTGCATATTAATCCACCAAAGAAGCTCTTCGGGATTCATACATATAATCCTCTCTTGAGTCTTTTTGTGATTCTCTGATAAGAGAGAAAGATAAGCTCTTGCATCTTGGAGTGATCAACATTGCAGGCACATATAACAAAGACATATTGGCCCAACAAAAAGATAAATCCAAACATACAAAGAAGCAACATCCTCTCATCAACAAGAAAAACAAGGGTCCAAAACCCTCTCAGCCAACTTCTACCCCCAATGGTGATAAAGGACCAAAATAAAAAAGTAAGAAAACTAACATGCATTGCATTTTTTATGGACAATATGGTCATCTAGAGTATAAATGTTTTTAAAAAGTGGAGGCCTTAGAAGCAACAATGAAGAAGCACACCATAAATATTTATATTTCTTCTTTTAACTCTTAGTCACATGGACATGCACTTTCTTCTTTTGGTTTCTTGTTCAATGCAACATCTGCATCTTCTTCTAATGAATGGCTTATTGGTTATGGAGCATATTATGATATGGCTAAGGATAAACCCATTTTTTCTTCTCATAATGAATGTAACACCAAACAAATATTTGTTGGTGATGATAGATATATTAGTGTTGTAGGGTCTTGTTGATGCTTGAATCCGTCAAGGACCGAAACGACCACCTCACGAGGATTAGAATCCTCCTACATTTTTATAGAGGTGGTACTCCTCTTTCCGAGATTTATAAAATGTGGGACTTTTAAAGAAGTCCGTCAATAAATGAAATAGATATAAAATAAAATATTTTTATTTTTATTTTAAAAGAGAGTTCCTGAGAATGGACCAATAAACACACACATATTCATATATTTAAAGAAAATAAATAGAATTCCTTACATCCATCATAGTAGGTCTAAAGATTTATGATCACATAAAAATTAAAAGAAAATGATTTGGATGCATAAGGCAACTTTGACAGAGTGATACATGGGTAGCTCAAATTAAGATAATGATAGATCAACCTCAAATAATTTATATTCAGAAAAATTGGGTTACAAAGTACAGTCGAGATTGTTCCCAAAATAGTTCTCTTGGAATTTCTAAAAAATATATATTTCAATACATATTCTCTGAAATCAAAATGCATTTGTCATGATGACTGGGATTGGGGATACTTTGGACCATGAAGAAAATATGTATAAGAATGAATTTCATAGAAAGAAGAAAGTGGGTGGCGGAAGGCAACGAAACCTGGAAAGAAGAAAAAAGGAAAATATTAATCTTTGGTTAAACCTTTGTATTTAAAGAGGTGGAGTAACTGGATGAACAACTTGATAAAGACAAAAAGATGCGATCAATATAAACTTACTATGATGGTATCTCATGGTTTGTCACTTTCTCAGTGATGTCCTTTTATGGCTTTCCTCAGTAGTTATGGGAACCGTCTCAACCATCCTTTTCCCTTGATTGGTAATCTTGTCGACATCCTTTTTGAACCACTCCTCGATGTAGCTCCTCATTGGCGCCACGTTGATTTCATGCCGGATTTTTTTATTGAAGAGTTCACCTTCCAAGTCCCTTAGATCAATAGAAATGTTGCACAATGCTTCTTCAATATCTTGGTTTTTAATCGAATAATCAACTAGCCAGTTTTCCACGTTATCTTCATCATATTCAAGAATGCCATAGGATATTTCAAATGCCAACCCTTTAAAGATCTCAAATTGTTCATCAAATGCTTTCTTGGTTAAAAACAACGAGTTGAGTATCAATTTCGGGTCTTGGACTTCATTGGTGTTGCCATCTAGATCTATCTCAATTAGCTTCTTGAATAGTTCCTCTCTTCTAGTTATGGCCTGACTACATGCTTGAACGATACCATTCAGGTTTTTTACCTTTTCCTTCTAGCATGTGTTCAATTGTTTTATTCAGTTCGGGGAAGGGAGATCCTCCTCTCTTCTTCTCAATTCCATCATATTGGTAACTTTAAGACCAAATGGTACAATAATACCTCGCTCGTTTTTCAAATCTTCTTGCAGATATTCATGAAATGCATGTGCTATTGTTCCAAAAGAGACCATACTCTTTGACATCTCCCAAGCCTCTGTTATTAATTCCATTATTTTATTTATATTATTTTCCACATAGCCTCGGGTTGATGTGAGAAGGCTTTCCGATCCTTTTAACTTTTTTCATAGGTGTGGTAGGCTCGATCATTGCTAAAGAACTAGCAAGCATTGGAAGGGGCATTAAAGCTCCCTCCAATTCTTTGATTCGCTCCTTTAACCTGACATTCTCTGCTTCAAGGACTTCAATAGAGTTGTCTAGAGCATCTCCAGTTGCTCGGTGTATCTAGGAGATTTGGGAAGTCCGCATGTTCTATAAGTTAATATCTTAACGATATTTCCCCTTCTTATTCTTTACATTTCTTTTCTCAATAATCAAATTTTTGGACTTGTTATAAAAAACAACACTCTGAAATGCAAAAGACTCTTCTTCGTCAAAGGTCTCGGTCCCAATTATTTCCATATGAGGGTTCTAGTGGGCAGTTTTCTCTAGTGGGTCGTCATTGGGGAACACTTTCTCAATGTCAATTTCTAGTTCCATATCCTCAAAGGACAGATCGTGGGTATCACTTTCTCCCCGAGGTCCCTCCTCTTCTTACACAATGCTTTTTCGTTTCTTCCTCACAACAAGTTTATGAGAACTTTCAATTTTTCCGAAAGGAGGGTTCTTATCTCCTCTGCCGCCTGAAGAACTGTGGGTGACTTTCTTACTTGGGTAGGCCATTGGAGCGTTGCTCTAAGATGTTGTACTCTTTGGCATGACAGTCGGGGATTGGGAACTTTTCTCACCCAAACCTTTTCCTCTCTGCTTCTACAACTCATTGGCACTGAGTATTGTCTCCAGGTCATCAGTGTCACAAGCAGGAGTTCCTGAGGCATTATATCCATCTTCATTTAGAATAGTGTTAATGAAAGAATTGTTGAAACCGACAACCAATAGATGTTCTACAAAAATACCACTAGGGTCGAACCCTTTTACTTTTTCAGCATATTTTAAATTGAGGCTGTGG
>SNQJ01S0016549.1:199695-220402 GCA_010110895.2 Picea sitchensis | reverse complement strand
CACTTTCTCCCCGAGGTCCCTCCTCTTCTTACACAATGCTTTTTCGTTTCTTCCTCACAACAAGTTTATGAGAACTTTCAATTTTTCCGAAAGGAGGGTTCTTATCTCCTCTGCCGCCTAAAGAACTGTGGGTGACTTTCTTACTTGGGTAGGCCATTGGAGCGTTGCTCTAAGATGTTGTACTCTTTGGCATGACAGTCGGGGATTGGGAACTTTTCTCACCCAAACCTTTTCCTCTCTGCTTCTACAACTCATTGGCACTGAGTATTGTCTCCAGGTCATCAGTGTCACAAGCAGGAGTTCCTGAGGCATTATCTCCATCTTCATTTAGAATAGTGTTAATGAAAGAATTGTTGAAACCGACAACCAATAGATGTTCTACAAAAATACCACTAGGGTCGAACCCTTTTACTTTTTCAGCATATTTTAAATTGAGGCTGTGGAAGTGGCCCACGAATTCATCAATCTTATTCATATTATTGAATATGAAATCCCCAACTTTCCAAGGCAGAGGTATGAATTGATTTTTTCTCTTTTCATGGAAAAAATTCAACTAGTAGGTGTACTGCCTTGTTATCTCAACAACAAACATTTTGTCAGATATATGGCACGTAAGGAAGGAATTATTTTATTTGGATCCAAAAATACTTATAATGTTATAATTTTCCATTTGTTCTAGTGTCCCCTTCCTATCCAGGAACTTACTCACATGGTCAGACATATGGGGAACATTTTTTACAAATATCAATTCTTTAAAAACTGAGACAAAATCATTAAAGACTTAATAAAAAATTTAGGAGGCCTTGTGCCTCCACAATGATTGATACCAGAAGGTTACTAATTCAAACTCACAGTTTACCTTCTTGCAGACAGATAATCTTGGGAACTAACAACAATGCGCTATCGCGAAAAAAAAATAAGATGACATAAAAAAATTCTTCTCCTTCTTGGATTGCGCCAATTGGGAAGATATTTCAATGGAAATCAACTTACCCCAATCGAATATGGCATGTTCCTTGACCGTAAAATAAAGAATGTAAATAATCATCTGAGAAATGATGGTCGTGGTTTCATGTCCTGTTATACTCGTAAAAATCCATGCAATTTCCCGAAAGGGATTTTTAAATGTGCCAACCTGCAATATTGTGATGTCCTCGAGGATGGACGTTGGGTTCTCTAGGAATTCAAGTAAGATTTTGAGTCTATTATCATGCTTTTTTAAGAAATCCCTGCAATATTCACCTTTGAAGGTGAGCATTGGCTCGGGAAGCCTCAACATCTTATGGAAAACCTGAGGTGACAGAGAGACAGGGGAATGGTTCTGCAACTAGATGATCTGATGGCTTTGAATGTATCTCTTAGCGCACTAGGTGACCAACTCCTTACAATCAAAAAATTCCAGGACACACCCTACGCGCGAAATTCTAAACATCCAGATTATTTCCTTATGGGCAGAAGGGGATGAATAATAGGAATATGCCCTGGACCACTGAAAAATCTGATCCTCACGCCCGAAAATATTCAGTGTATCTCCACATAACTATTGTCGACTTGTTTCCATAAGTCAATGAGAACGTTCCCTTGCTACAAATTATGTTAGGAATGAACGTTGGTGGGAGATAATATAATCCTCTGTAAATCATGTTTAATGTGCTTTAATAGGAGGTCTCCTTGATCCTTTCACTTATTAATGACCATCCCTTCAAACCTGTATGGTAATCTATTAGCATTAAAATCATAGTAAATGTGCATTGGGAAAGGTACGAGGGTGGCGGGGACGGGCGGGGGAAATATGTGACTTGATATTTTTTGTGAAACCGGGAACCCGTGAACGCGAGAGCCTGTGATGGTATGAGGCGTGAAATTGGCTAAGTGTGGGATGACGCAGTTTTCAGATGAATTCACGTAGACAAAATGACACTTAGGAATTTCAGGGAGTCCAGGGATCGAAATGTAGATCACGAAAATCTTTGGTTCAATATGTCTATCACGGAACACGGGAACATGAAATCTTGATCCCATCGACCTGGGAATCCACAAACCCCCATGAAAGATAAGTATGGAACAACATGGTGGTTGGTTGGACTCGCTAAATGAAGTTGTAGATGGAGGTGAGAAAATGTAAGTCCACAAACCCGGGAACCCATGGTCTAAAATGCGACTAAGTGTTAGAACTAGAAAGGGATAGTAAGAGGGAAAAAACGGGTAAGTGTAGAAGGGGGCAAAGAAAGGGAGAAACGAATTCGGGAAAATAGAAAATGGGAGCTAATTTTTTGGAAGCAGGAAATGACCTCAATGGGTCTGGAACAATTCAGTTAGATTATGGTCATTTTAATGATGTATTATGTGTTTCAAGTCTCTCCTACACACTTCTATTAGTATATCAAATCACTCATATAAGTGAAGGTAAAACATTAGAGTTTTCACCCCACCAAGTTGTAATCAAGGATTTAAAAGATCCCAAGCATGTCCTAGAAATTGTGATTGACTAGGTTGTACTAGATGGTCATCAAATTTTCCATCAATTTTTAATGTTCATAGCAATAACTTGAGAAAAATTTGGCTTGAGTGGTTTCGTCATATAAACTATCACTCATTGGAACAACTATGTGATCAAAATATGGCAATTGGTATTCCTCTCATTTCTTGCAGAGATGGTTTGTTTCTACTTGTGTTCTCAACAAATATCATCCAATTTTTTTTGATAAATGTGCCTCTTGGCATGCCACAACCCCCTTGAAACTTGTTTATAGTGATTTGTGTGGTCCACTTCCTTCTCATTTTTTTATCTAGGTGCAAGTACTTTGTAACTTTCATTGATGACTTCCAAATACACACTTGGGTTTATTATTAAAACTTAAGACTGAATCTTTTGACATGTTTTTACCCTACAAGGTCCTCATATAAAAACAATTTGAACATCAACTTCTGAGGTTAAGAAAAAATAATGGAGGTGAATATGTTAACAACAAATTCATGACCCACTACATTGCACAAGGAATTCAAATGAAACATATAGTTCCATATAAACCACAACAAAATGGTGTTGCTAAGAGAAATAATTGAACCTTAAAGGAAATAGCAAATTATATGATCTAATTTAAGGGATTAAGTCTCATTTATTAGGTGGAAGCTATTAGTTGTGCCAATTACATATTAAATCAGAATCCCACAAATGATTTAAAAAATATAACAATGGAAGAAGCGTGGACTAAAATTAAACCAAATGTAAGCCACTTCCATGTGTTTGGTACTGAAACATGGGCTCCCTTTCCTTATGAGAAAAAAAATCATTATAACCCAAAAGTGAGAAGTGAATTTTTGTTGGATATTTTGAAGATGCCAAAGGTTCTAGACTTCTTCAACCTCATTCCAATGAAATTATTATTATGAGATATGTTAAGTTTGATGAAAATGTCTCAACCTACAAGCCTAATTTGACATTTGTGTCATCTTTGGCCTGATAGCCATCTTTGGAATCTGTGCCATCTTCTCTTCCAAACTTTTTATATTAATGGTCATGTTCTGGTTTCTTATTTAGATGATGATGGCGAAGATAAAAATACACCTCTACCTACTCACCTTCCTCTAGTTGAGTCCATTGAACATGAACCTAGGCCATAAACATCGCTTCCTAGATAGGTCCATACAACACGAGAAACAATTGGTGATCTTACTGATGATCCTACAGATCATAGTCATACACATTCATAGTTCCAATGAGACTCCTCTCTTTTGGATCAAGTTTCAAAGACTCGTGATCTAGAAACATTTGCAGAAGCTTCTATCCATCCAGATTGGGGCACAATAATGAATGAAGAATATCATGACTTAATGGGAATGATTCTCAGAATCTTGTACCTATTCTGAAAGGAAGAAAACTTGTTAGATGTAAATGGTTATATAGAACTAAGTATGCATTAAATGGAAGTGTTGAAAGAAACAAGGCCTAGTTAGTTGCTAAAGAATTTTCTCAAGTTGAAGGAATTGACTATAATGAAACCTTTGCCTCTGTAGCCAAGATGAATTCCATGCATCTTGTTCTAGCCCTTGCTGCCTCACATAAATGGTAGGTCCATTATGTTATCACCATTTAATTTTTCAGGGTGAAATTGAGATTTCAGGGTTAGCGAGGTGCTAAACCGATTTAGAAGTCAGATAAATTTGGGGAAATGCTAGAAATGGAAAAAGAGACTAAATTTGGTGGAGGTGTTAGGAAAATCGAGCTTGAAAGGTCATATATCACAATTTGTCGAGATCAACGGTTGGGAGAGATTTCGGGGATGGAAACAGCGCAGCGATTAAAATGTTTCAGTGGGCCCGAAATTCCAACCGTGGTTTCCCATAAAGATATGTGGCATCCTTAGATGTATTTCGAGGGGAAAAGCAGGTGAACTCAAAACCACTTCATCACACCCCAAAATCACATGTTAAGTGTCGTTAAATGTGTCAAATCCAATGGTCACATGTGGAAATGAAATTTGACGGCTAGTCTAATCATCTCGAGACACTTGTTTAGGTACCATTTGTTCGTGCAATGCCAAGTAAGTGCCGCCAAATAATTGATTTAAGACTCATCATTGGAAATCGATGGTCGAACATGAGAGTTTGTTATCCCTGTAAGGACTTTCGTCAATAGCCCATGATTAATACTCAATGGCGACTGTTACTCAAAACACAGGGGAAATTACTCTATTTTGGGCAATTTATGGTTTATTCTAGAGAGGGATAACTGCAAATCGAATCACTCATCCAATTCATGTATAGTTGATGGAAATAGGCTCGTGTTCCCTAGAAGACCAAAGGGGGATGAAGATAAAGATACAACGGTTTTCAACAAACCAAGGAATTCAAATAATATGACAGGGCTATCAAGTAAAAAGAGAGAAAGGCATGTTGCGCAACTTCTAACAACAAAATTTCGCGCAAAATATGCAGATGAACCAAGATCAGGCGAAGAGATCAGGTTGAATCCTATTATGAAGGATTTGATCATTAATGGATATGTAGATGGACACTACACGCAAGCTAGTGAGAGCAAAAGGAAAAAGTGACGGAAAGAGGAGGCTAAAGCTGGAACAATTAAAGGTACTAAAGAAGACCAACCTAGTTGGCTTGACATGTTAAAGGAAGAGATTGAAAAGATAAAATGAAAAATTCATGACAGGCTAAATCGAGTTCATTTCATGGAATCTTGTGATTTTGTAGACACATGGCATTCAGGGAAAAGATCTCAAATATTTTGGTTTTTTGTTTGTAACGTTCCCTAGAAAGTAGGAGTTTGGTTTTGGTGCGTTACTCCCTCTGTAACCGATATCTATTTTTGGAATCTCAGAGAAGATGATCTATTTTTTGGTCTCATATGTAATTTATCTATATATATTGTTAAAAATAAAAATGAAGGGTTCGACTGGCTGGAGAGGGGCTTGCCCCTGTAGTAGGAAAACTTTGTGATTTCTTATGAATTTTAATACAAGCAGAGAATGTTTTCTTGGATAGTCGAGATTCATCATGGTGTTAATGTTCAATATTTTTTCCTATATTTCATATTCATGAATGTGTTTTTTTTGCTTGTAATAATCTTTAAGTAAAAGAACGAATTCATCTTGCTGGTGCTCCTTCCTATATCGATTATACTTGTAATATGTTTATTGGTTTTTGGTTCAAAATTCACCCATTATTGGTGCTTTGTTTTTGGTAGCCAGCCTTTTTGTTTCTTCTTCTAGAGCTATGCCAAGATATTCGTCCTCTATTAGATGCCTCTCGTCATAGTGGTCTTTCCTTTTTTTTCCACTGCCATCTCATGTTTCTTATTTGGCTTAACACAAGGCCTATTTTGCCTCTGTTCCCTTAGGAATGCATAGCTTGCGAATTTTCATACGTTTTCAGAAGTTGACCACATTGCCCAATGGCCCTGCTCTCTTATTGGTCCTACCAACCCCTTGAAAAAACAAAACTTTTCCTATTGCAGAATCTGACCTATGTGTGTCCATTGCCAAATCTTTTTGAGTATTTTCAGTATTTACACGTTTGAGAGAGCCCTCTCTGGTTGGAAGGGTCAAAATCCTACTTAAAGTTGGTTGAAATAGTTACCTCTGTCATTTGTTTATCAGCCAAACAAATTTACAGAGTGCTAACACATTAGATGGATGCTAAATCTGCCTTCTTGCATGGGAATCTACAAGAAGAAATTTACATGGAATAACCTCTTGGATATGTCAGAATGACTCCATCCTTGTATGCCACCTTATGAAATCTTTATATGGTCTTGACACCAACTTTTCTAGATGTCATTATGATCCCAATGTCTATACCAAGAAAGTAGGAATCCATATCATAATACTTGTTATGTATTTTTATGACCTTATCCTCACTAGTAGTGACCCTAATATTTTAACCCATGTGAAATATAGCCTTGAGAAAAAAATTGAAATGACAAACTTAGGCTATTTTCATTATTTCCTTAGCCTCCAAGTATCGCAAACCAATGAAGGAATTTCTTTTTCCCAATATAAGTATGCATGTGACCTTCTTTACCACTTTGACATGGAATATTGTAAACCAACCCCTTCTCGCTTCCATTTTGGAGTCAAACTTGTTGCCACCTATACTACACACAAAGTAGATGCCACTTTGTACCATTTAGTCGGCAGCCTTTTATGTTTGACTCATACCCATCTTGGCATTTCCTTTGTTATTGGTCTTGTTTCCTAGTATATGAAAACACCCCATGAGGAAAGAAACAAAAATGATATTTTAGTATATCTAAGGTACAATTTAGTTTGGGATAAATTACAATTCAAGAGGGACTCCTTTTTTGTTTGGTTTCAATAATTTTGATTGGGATGGAAACCTTGATGATAAAAAGTATACTACAAGTTATGTTTTCAGTCTTGGTTCCAAAATTGTCACTTGGGATTGTAAGAAATAAAAAGATCTTGATCTTTCTTTAGTAGAAGCAGAGTACTAAGTACCGGTCAATGCAAGTCAATAATCCTTGTGGCTTCAATAGATCCTTTCAAACTTTGGATTCAATAAATGACATCTGACCACCCTCTGGTGTGATAATCAGAGTTCCATCAAGCTTACCAAAGATCCAATTCAACATCAACGAATAAAACCCATTGAGATACAAATGCACTTCATTAGAATTTTCATTCATGATCGCATTCTTGAAGTCTTATTTTTCCTTGCAGATGATCAAGTTGCAGAAATTTTCACAAAGTTTTTTATAGAAGTGAAGTTTTCTAAACTTTGATCTATGTTAGGATTTTAGGAAGTTGTCATTAAGGGGGGATAGACTCTAATTCCTCGTTACGTCTCCTATTGTGTCACCTTTGTAAATCATTCAATCATATCCCAAGTTGTTCTTAAAGGGGGATGTTAGGATATTTAGACACTTAGGATTTAATTAAGATCAACTTGGTCTATGTGTCTTTAGGTAAAAGTGTGTTTCTTTAGTATGCATTTGTAGTTATGTAATCCAATGGTCATGGTATGATCTAGACGTAAAGCGATCTAATGGTTCATATTCTACTTGATACTAATGGTTATATTGATCTGTGTCTTAACACTCAATTGGTCCATGATCTCTATTTAAAGAGCATGGAGGGTCATTTTCTAAAAATCAATTGCGAGAAATGCTTTTGTAAAATATTTTTCTTTTGCATTAATGTATTTCCTCAAGTGCCCACGTTGGCTAGGGACATGGATTGTTTCCATCTTTGATATTTTTAACCACATAATACATTGGTGTATTGATATTTAATCTGGTTGTGTGAGAGGTTGGTTAATGTGTTTGTCTTGTGTGGAAATAGCTTGTTTTGTTTAACAAAGAATCCCAACATCCATTAAGAAGTTGTCACATGGTGCAAGCTTGAAACACTAAAAGACCCTACTTTTCTTACAACAAACATTGTGAAAGGAACTCAACTTGGATAGGGTTTGAGCACCAAGTTTTTAGCAAGTGTGTGGCTTGCGACACATGTCAACAACACCATAAAGAAATAAAATTAGATGTTTTTCATGATACACCATGTAACCTGTTCAAGAAAGAACCAAAATGCCCATGATGGTGATTGAGATGATTTCAAGGATAGAAACACGTCTTTCTTCTTGGAAGGTAGTTAGAACAATTTTTTAAAGGGAAGGTTACAATATTCAATCAGCCATTGGAGTATGATTGAACGAAAGAATGCAAGAACAATTGCTAGCTCAAACTTGGATATCAAGTAAAACAAATCCATCACATTAACAAAATCAATATAGTAACTAAGAAATTAAACATTTGTGTAGTAGATCTGGAGTCGAGTGAATTCTTTTTTTCTCTCTTCAAGAGCCCTTTGTAATCTGTAATATAAATTTCTAGAGATAATAAAGAGCTGAGCAATAACCATTTCTTTCTAGAGTCTTCCCATATTGGGGTTCTCCAGGGTAAAATATATGTCTCTATTTTGGTGCTTGAATGTGTGGGAGTATAGCTTATTTCATTGTAATATATTTTCAATATTAAATAGCAATCACAAAATACTCACATATTCAATTTAATAAATAAAGTTGAAAACCCATTGTGATGAATTGTCTTGTGGGATACCTACAGTAGTTTATGGATCATATTTATACCAAAGTAGTTTTCCTGAAGACAATGAAAATATAACCATGATGAACAATGAAAAAATTGAGGACACTGCAATAAGGTGGGGAGTTAGTTACAAAAAAATATTGAGATTGGCACAAGAAGAAGAAGGAATTAGTCTCAAGAAGCATACATAGTAGACAATATTGTTTGCAAACAACTAGCGAGGCAGTTTGAAGCGAGAGTTTCAAGATTGGAATCTCAAATGACCCATATGTCTCTAAACATGTATCAATTAACATTAAATATGTCACAAATGAATAAAAAATTCACCACGTTGATGACCATGATGCAACAAAAATAGAGGAATCCACCTCATGAGTCTAGCTTCAGTTTTGAAGAAGAGGAACAAGAGGAATAAGAACAAGGGGAAATACCAAAGTTAAAGAAAGGAAGCTCCAAAAAGTCTCGAACACCTTTGAAAGTGGAAGTGAAGGTAAAAATAATGACTTATATAGGTGATATTGATGCCCTAAAATTAAATCATTGATTATATCAGCTAGAAGTTTATTTTGGTGTGCATGATGTAAGTGAAGAGAAAATAATCTTTTTTTCCCACTTGGATTTAGAATACTATGCACTAACATGGTTGAAAAGTTATACCATTTATTTAAAGCTTGTAGAGGAATTTCCAATGACCAAATGGGAGGTATTCAAGGACCTCATAAATTCATAGTGCTATCCAATTGGATATGAGGAAGAACAAAATATACATTGGAACTTGTTTTGATAGATGCAAGGAAAAATACACAATAATATACCACTAAAGTTTAGATGCAAACAATCCAATTGGGTATATCGCCTCAAAACCCATATGTGCTCATCAAATATTTAGGAGAATTACATAGTTTCATACAAAGACAAGTAACACTTTTCAAATTGAATACCATTGATGAAGGCTACTTATAAGCACAATACTTAGAGGAATATAAGAAGATATGGCATCCCAATGGACCAAAGTAAAGATAGAAACAAAGTGAAACCAAGAAAAGTGGGAATAAGAAATGGAAGGAAAAAATGGTAGAAGGCACAAGTTACTACAAATCAATTTAAAGACCCTAACAACCAATATAACCGGTACAATGTTGATGGTCATATTGAGGAATATTGTTGGAAGTTACAATTGGAATTGTGTCCTAAACATCACAAGCAACAAAATAAGAAAAACTAGATCATTGTAGATGTAAAGTAGAAGGTGGAAAGCAATTCTGATGTAGACAGTAATGTTGCATGTAACTATGTTAAAAAAGAGTTGAATCTTAGTGGCCTCAATCCTCAAAGAAATAGAAATGGATAAACTCGTTCATGTAAAATTCCAACTCAAGAAAACTAAGATATATTGTATATATATTTTTTATCCTGAATCCTAATCCAATTTTATAGATCAATGAATAGAAACACTTGGATTGGAAGTGAATAAGCAACCTTGTTCTTATCCTTTAGGATCGATCAATAGAGATGTGGAGTTAAGTCAACACTAAAGAACATAGGTTTATATTTGGCATTGTTGTAACCTTCATATATGAAGTAGTTGAAAAGGGATAACACTTTATGTAAGTGGTGTACATGGAAGCACATAGATGAATATGAAGATGTTTTCTTGACATGAAGGAAAAATCAATATCATTTGCTCAAGGATGGGTAGAGTCTTTTTGTTAATGCTCATAAAGTAAAGTTGAAACTTCATTGATAAGTGAGCACCAAGGTAGAAGGATGATAAGCACATAAAAACAATTTGTATTATTATTCTTGAAAAAGAACTAACAGAAAGAAGGAAGATGGACCTTGTTGTGTCCTTAAAATGATGTAATAAGGATAAAAAACCACAATTGGAATAACTAATTGAATCATATAAATATGTTTTTCACAAATCTAGGGGTTTGATACCAAAGAGGGAAGTTGATCATGGGATTTAGTTTCATATATTGGAATGAGAACAAAGTGAAAGAACATACAATATTGTAGAGATAACACAAAAAAATTATTCAAAGTAGAGTATAACAATGAAAACCAACTTCTATTAATGAGTAAAATAGTGAAAAACACTGCAATATACATAACGATACAAAATGGGTAGAATGGTGGTATCTTATCTCTAAGAAGATATGTGATGGATACACTCATTCAAAAAAATCCCATATCAAGAGGTTGAAGCTAAATTTTATGATAATGCCAACAAATTCCATTAAGAAAATTCCCTAAAATGCAAAATCCCTAACCTAACATGATTAGGGTTGAGTAGGAATGTCACACCATACATATTTGAGTTGTCTGCAAAAAGGGGAGCCTTGTCAGGCTCACAAATTTTTTCTCGATGCTCCATTTTGGGTATTATTTAGATCGTTGGAAAGAAATTAGCACACTAAGTCAGGTTCCTAGTGCTTAGGTGTCGACGCACCAAAAAAGACATCGGAAGGCCTTTAAAAATGAATCTACAAATCATCAGCCAAAAAATTCTAACATCAAGACCATATATGAGATGGATTTGGATGGTCACCTAGATTTGTGCTTATATCTTGAGTAGCAATGGTACCCATTGTGCCATGTTCATGTATTGGATGGAGGAACGTATGTTGGATTTGATTCATGGTACACCATTTTCCCTAGTGAAGAAGTTGGGATGCTTTGACAACCCGATAAATTTGTATTTCAAATTGGTAGGTTCTCTTCATATTTTTGTGCATGATCTAGTCCTTTATAGATTTCTCAACGTATTCAAGGTTCATAATTGGAGTGACCAGGTGATTTTACACAAGGTGTCTAATAGAAGAAAAACATATGGTTGAAGAAACTCCACAGTAAAGATAGGGTGTAAGCTGAGAAAGGGTGGAAGATTCAATTCAAAATCATTCTCACCCATAATGTTGGTGATAGTGTAAATACCATATCAAAGTGGTATGATCATCTTGTGGGAACCTATAACTCACTTTTTTTGCAAGTGAAACCATATATTTTCACCAACCTAAAACTTGTGTTGAACATGATGTTGATCATGTTTGTTCTTGTACTTGGAATTTTATTTCTACACAATATCATGAACTTGTTGTTGGATCTATTTAACATATTATGTTTCTTTTTTTACCTCATTCTAAGCATTGGAGAATCTTCCTATCCTAATTCAATGGGTAGAATTGCATCAATTGGGGCCATTAATTGGAACCCCATGCACCCATGAAAGGGGTCATGGCCAACATAACTATGGATAGTTTTATCCCATGCACCCATGAAAGGGGGCGATGATCAAGGTTTATCCATCCTTGTATATGGGAAGGGGGAGATGAAGCTTAAACAAGGCTAAAATCTCAAGGAAAGAGGTAGTATTTTGACCTCCAACTAATAGTTTTCCCTTCCAACATGTCTAGGGACCATGACAGACACTTCTTTATGGTGATGAAGTTGTGAAACTTAGGTGCGACACTTACATTCGACACTTAGGTGTGATACTTATGTGTATAATAGTTGCGACATTTGGTAGTGCAACACTTAGGTGTGTAACGTATGCCCCCTAAAGTGTGAGGTCAGAAGAAAAGCTTATGGTCGAAACACTTTAAAAAATATGTATGTACGAGTGTTGGAATAGGTGAGCCAGGCGGAAGCTGCAAACAAACATCAAACAATATATACATATTATCCCTGAGGTAGGCATACTCATGCTCATAATACAATGACTCAAAGCATGGATGCCGAAAAATACAATGCAGATCCATGAAAGCACCGACTAACGATATGGCCACCAAAGATACAATGTGGATCCATATCTCCATGACTCAATCAGGTCGTAGCCATGAAATAATGCACAATGTAACTATGATATGACAAAACATAGCCACATACCAATACAAATTGGATATATGTGGCATCATATATATCAGTAATATTTTCAGCATGATGACGATACTTGAATCTTCTAAGTACTCAAATAGTCTCCATCGCAACCTGGGTGCTTGAGGAGTTCCCAGGTTCTTTGTCTCGATCCTGAAATGGTATGATTCTATCCATGTGAATAGATGTGCTAATGTCAAACATGGTAGAAACCACTTTATTACTGGTAATTGATGTATGTCATTAACAAGTGTGAGGGAAAACACCAATGATGACAATGACTCCCAAGGTACTCTAGTACATTCCAGGGAATGTGAATAAATGAGATTAAGTCGAACATTCATGGAATCATTCAATCAAAGGTTAATGATGTAAACCTATCGTCGAAAGTGATGAGGCATGCAGGTTCTGAGGTACTGGCTGGTTTTTAAGTCTAATTCATGGATAATGTGTTGAAGTTGATAGGAATAAACTTGTCGAAGGAGGGCCATGAGGTTTCCCTCATCATCAACATGAAACTAACACAGGAAAGGGATGTAAGATAATGATTTAAATGATCTCAAACTAACACGAGGATGAAGGTTGGTAATACTGTAGAGTGGTTTGTTTTGGATGAAACTTCCATCGAATATTGTGAGGCATGACAAATGACTTGGGAACATTGACTCGACTGAGAGATAGAACAAAACATAGTGCGATGATAACTGGGGTACTCTTTGAGTGATTCAAAGGAGTATAGTGACTCATAGTATTGGCATGACTCAGAGACAATGAAATTACCCAATTGTAAGACAAGACGCAAGCAGATGGCATGTTCAAGAGTGACAACAAAAACTGCCATAATGCTTTCCAAAAACTGACCCACTTCCCTCAATTTCTCCCCCACCATGAACGATGAGTACCTCTTTGTTTTTTAACGAGCTTGAGGAGGATAATAGATTCTTATTATAGCTAATCTTTGACGAGTCCCTCATCACATATTTAACGAACTTGAAGAAGTAGAGGTTCGATCCCATATGGGTTCTTCAATGTATAACTTTACGAGCCCAAAGAATATAAACTCGATGGTATTTTCACATTTAGAGAGTATGAAAAGAACTTAAAGAAGACTCCCAGGTTGTTCTTTTCCGTAAATTTAGTCTCCCAAGCCTGAAAAATTATAAAACAATACAAAGAAGAACTCTTCTAGCCAAGGTTGACTAGAGTATTCCTTTTTCTTAATTAGTCCATTCGATCCGAAAAAGGGTAAACTTACATCAAATAAATTCCATTTCCAATCCTTTTAATGAGTGTGAAAGGAAACAAAATTGCTCGACAATATTTTCATGTTTAGAGAGTATGAAAAGAGCTTAAAGGATACTCCAAAGAGTTATTTTTTCGTACAGCTTTTACAAGTCCAAAAAAGTGATAAAAGTATACTCAGTAACTTATTCTCATGTATTTATGAGCCCAAGAAAGAACAAAGACTAAGCACATGGTTATCTGTTTCATTTTTTAACGATATTGTAACAGAGAATGAAATGATGCTCAGGTTGGTTTCATTTTTAAATGAGCTTGAAATCGAGAATGAAACTGTGCTCAGTGTTGGTTTCATTTTTTAACGAACTTGAAACTAACAATGAAACTACGCTCGAGGTTGGTTTCATTTTTAAACGAGCTTGAAACAGAGAATGAAATTGTGCTCGGAGTTGGTTTCATTTTTAAATCAGCTTGAAATAGAGAATGAAAATATACTCGGGGTTGGTTTCATTTTTAAACAATCTTGAAACCGATAATGAAACTGTGCTCAGGGTTGGTTTCATTTTTTAAAAAGCTTGAAATCAAGAATGAAACTTTTCTCGAGGTTGGTTTCATTTCTTAACGAGATTGAAACAAAAAATCAACTATGCTTGGTATGATACCCATTGACAGGTTTCTTCCCAATACAATCTCCATCGGTTGGTACTTTGAGTGATACCCATTGGTGGGTTTTTTCCCAATATTATGTCCATAGGTTGGTACTTTCCCCCCAGCATGATCAATAGAGGCTAGCGGCTTAACTCCAACATGATGTCTAGAGGCTGGAGACATTCCCCCCAAGATTTATTTCATCTCTTGACTCTTCTTCTTCACCTGATTAGACTCCTAGATACTAATAGAAATAGGTTCACCAAAGAGGAAGGAAGAAGGAGGATCAACTGACATAGGCAGAGGAAATGAAGGTTCAAGTACTATACCTAGTGGAAGACTCGACTCAATTGGAGGAGGGTTTGTTTCATTGTTTGATGATCTTGACACAGATAATGAAATATGCTCATGGTTATTTGTTTCATTTTTTAACGAGTTTGAAACAAAAAATGAACTATGCTCATAAACCTTGACCATGGTTTCCAATAGGTCTTCAACGAATGGAAGAAAAATTCACTGGAAAGAATGTATGTCAAGAGACTCAATAGCGGTAACAGAGGAAAGATCAAACTCCAAAACCCCTATTGAATGGTTCACCATGTCAACTACTGGATCTAAGTCTAAATAAGCCGATCATACATTGAGAGACTCCTTCTCATTAGCAGTTGAAGGAATGGGACATGATACCACATAATTAACATGTGGCAAGAGGGATACCACTTTCATATAAGGAACATTCAGGGATGTTGGATGGTCGGAAGTCAGACCAAGACTAGCAAATGAAAGAGTGTGGACACGAAAAATTTCTTAATGTAGACATAGTCTGACTCAAGGAGGAAATTAAATTCCAAGGGGCCTTGGACTACCATGACATCGATACAGAAATTTTTATCTCCTAATATCATGGGAAGCTGAGGAAGGATCCCTAAAGGTTCACTAGATCTTCTATTAAAATCCAACAGATTATGGGTAATTGACACAAGCTGAGGGGAACCTAAATCTTGCCAAGAATTTGAGGATATAATGCTAACATAAGCGCATTTGTCAACAATAGTGTGATGTATCGTGATCTTATCACAAACCTACACCATGATTTGGAAAGGAAGATAGGAAGGAAGGAAAGGCTCCGTCGAACTATTCCAATCAAAGGAAATGACCTCAGTACTTGGAGGGGGTTCCATTGAAACGAGTGAAATTCCCCCTTGTCTGGAGGAATCTGAAGTGACAAGAAAAACTTGAGTGGTATCCACTTTACTTTCCAAAGGAAGAGTGGGATCGACTAATGAATGAATCAGACCGACCACTTCATCAACCAATAGTTGGTTGGGAGAGGACTCAAGGGAAGCAGTTGGGTGTTGTTGCTTGGAAACAACAATGTCTTCCAACAATTTTGAAGCTTCGTCTATATGAGGGAAAAAGTAAGTGAGGTGCATATCCCTGCATACTCTGGAACGAATCCTGACTTTACCCTTTTCCCCCCAACCTTATGATCATTGGTTGATGGGTTGTCAGCAACATGACCTGCAGTGGTTGGCGACATGGGTTGTTGAGAACCCGTGGACCACACTTCTAAGACCTTGGCTATACCAAGGAAATGTATAAGAAGGTAGTCACACTTACAAAGCCTGCAAGGGAATTTGGTCTTGCGACCTATGTTGGTCGGATTTTTAACATTATCAACACTCTCCATAGTGGCTAGTTGATTTCCCCCTTGATTCTTCTTATTCTTCTTGTTCTTCCTTTTCGTCTTCATCTTAGCCTCTCGATTACTAGTTTCAAGGATTTCACCGGGAGAGGAAGAAGACATGACAGGTGAAGAAGGAAAAGATTCAACAAGATATTAATGCTATTGTGGTTGAGAGCTTGCTTGGGGAGCATCAAGGGCATTTGATACCAAAGGAGAGGAAAAAAACCATATTGGTAACCCCACAGTGAAAACGAGAAGATTTAATGTAGTGATGTAGGGAGGACCAACATTTCCAAAAGAAGGAAAAGCATAAGGTTCCCCATGAAAAAGGGTCCCTTGGTTGGCATCCTCAGGAACTGTTTCCATTGAAGCAAATTCAACATAATTCCTTCTTAACATCAAACATCACACATTATAAAAGTCCCTACAATATAAGAGCAAGAAAACAACTCCCCTAAGACAGGGAGAAAGGAAGGAAGGATATTCTCGATACATATGATGAGGCCATCAACGAAGAAACAAGAAACACTAGTTACGATAATCCTCACAAGTCTAATTAATTTTATATTCTATACCTCATTCCTTTTAATGGTTTTTTTTTACTCAATAGGGTGCACGAAGATTAAATTGATGGTGTTATGACTCGACTCCAAAACCGTGCAGAAAGAATGAAATGCAAAAAATATTGTTGCAATGAATTCTATCTGAGGAAAGGAGAGGAACTCTTTTACTTCTTAACGCAAAGAAATACCCAATACCATGCAATTTCCATTTTTCCTTTAACAAATGATAAATTAATATCCTTGAAATCCCAAAATAGATGCAAGATTATTTAAAATGTGTAACAAAACACTCCACCTATGAAAGTAGGATGTAAATTTTTTGTTTTCTTCTTTCCAAATTTAGATGAAAAATGACAAAGAGAACCTTCTTTTTCTTTTTCTTTCAATCAGAATGAAAGAACTCAATGACACTTGATTCAAACTTTACCCAAATCTGAGATAGGGTCAGGTGTTTGGCTCAGAGTGATTCCCAATGATGATGTGGGAAGGGGAGAGATAAAAAAAGAAGCATCAAAATAAAAAAGATCAATTAACAAACAAGACTCAAAAGGATAGAAAACACCAAGGAAAGACTAAAGAGAACTTTCCACAATTGATTCACCAATTTTGTATTGTGGTAAAGTTATCCTTGCGAACAGGTGAAACCCCCTTCAATCAAGACCCCTCTTTGATCCAAGACAAAAGGAAACAAGTGATTTACTACTTTCACTCTATATCTACTCTCTATGTCAACAATTAGATTGAGAAGAGACAGATGGAAGACTTACCTCTTTTACGTCAATTTCCCTCACTGCTCGAGCCTTTGTTATTTATTTCCAAGCTTCTTGGTGCAAGGAAAGTCTTGTAAGGAACAAAGTGAAACCTCCTTCTTCCACACTAATATTTTAAGCATAAACAAATCTATCTATGATGAATTAAACAACAATACACATGCATATAATGAACACATAGACATGAAGGGAATAGGCCTAGTTATGCATTAATGAAAAGAAAACAATAGTGAAGCACTTACAATATCAATTTTGATGTTGCAACAACTCCTCCAAGCTCTCATTTCCAGCCCCTTGAATCTCACAAAGTCATAAGTATGATGCTCTCCATTCTCCCCCCTCTTCACTCAAGCATGGCCTCCATTATATAGGATTTGAGGCATCATAACCATAGGATAGTTTTGAAGAGATGATGTGTTCAAATGAGGATTTGGTTGAACCAACAAGATTGACCTTGCCTTGAATAGGAAGTGCCTCGAACCAATCCCTTAAACAGTTGAGATTTATCAGAAACAACCTCGCAAACCAAGGCATGATGGTTGCAACTACTTCATCGCCCCCCCATAATTTTTCACAAGGCGATGAACAATGGATTATCACTCACTAAGACACTCTTGGGGGCCAATGATCAGGGTTTATCCCTCCTTGTATATGGGAAAGGGGGTGATTAAGCTTAAACAAGGCCAAAATTTCAAGGAAAAAGGTAGCATTTCGAACTCCAATTGATAGGTTTCCCTTCCAACTTGTCTAGGGGTCATGACAAACACTTCTTCTAGTTTATGTTCATGTTGAATTGTTGAAGGCATGTGGACCACTTATGATGGTGGTATTTCTACAACTTTTCCCGTGTTTTCATAAACTACATAGGTCTATTTTTTGTGAGGATGACTATTTACTTTCTTAAAATATAATATTTCCATTTCGAAGAACCTTGGACAACAAAATAGAGGTCCTAATCATAGGTGGAATATCTACAAATTAGGTTGTCTCACTATGATAGGCCATTGAATTTCCATGTTATGTTTGAATAAACTATGTGTTCAATAAAACATGGTATCTACACACAAGATGAACACCTTAAACAAATGCTCACACAACCAGATCAAATATTAGTACAACAATGTATTACATGGTTAAAACCATGTTGGAATTATTTTCATTGATGTCAAAGGATTAATATTGTCATTAATGTCATATTACGGATTTACAAATACACACAACATTTCCAAGATTTATTTATATATAGGTTTACAAGTATATTAAAAAAAGTTGTGAACATGAAAAAATAAAAAGTGGAATGGTGGTTTCAAACCCATGGATTTGGAAGCCCACAATATTTTCCCATGTATTTGCCCATGGTATTTGGAAAAGTGAAATAAAAAAAGAGGAATTAATTATTTAATTAATGTGTTCCATGTCCTTTTGAATTAATATGTCCCTTCATGAAGGGTTATGATAAATTATAAAAAGAGAAAGTGTGTGGGTGAAAAATGTAATAAAATTTGAAGTGGATGAGAAAAGATTGTATATCATTCAAAAAGAGGAGAGTTGTGAAATCAATTTCAAGACAGTTTGGTATTTTCGCTATAACTTATTTTCTGGGATGTCTCAGACTGTGAATTTTTTAGGAGAAGAAGGAGATATATTTGGGTACATTTGGTTAAAATTTCAGATATTGGTTCACTGTAATTTTTGAGATATGCCCTGTGGAATTTAGAGTTCCTGGATGCTCCTAAAATCACTTTCAAATAGGCCAATTTGACATTTTTTCTATAACTTATTTTTGGGGATGTTTCAGACCATGACATTTTTAGGAGATGGAGGCGAGATATTTTGTGTATGTGCATAAAATTTTGGATGTTGGTTCTCTATACCTTCTGAGATATTCCCGGTGGAAGTTAGGGTTCCTGAATTCTCCTGAAATAAATTTCAAACAATTCAGTTTGGAAGTTTTGTTATAACTTATTGTCTGAGACGTTTTAGATTGTTAAGTTTTGAGGTGACATAGGTGATATCTCTGGGTACATGTGGTTAAAATTTTAGATGTTTTTTCTCTATACTTTTTGAGATATTCCCTGTGGAAGTTAGGGTTTCTGAATAGTCCTGAAATCGGTTTCAAATAGGTCAGTTTGGCATTTCCGCTATAACTGCTTTTCTAGGACTTTTTAGAATGAGAAATTTTTAAGTATCTAAGGTGACATACATAAGTACCTCAAGTGAAAATTTCATATTTTGTTTCTCTATACCTTCTAAGATATACCATGTGGAATTTAGGTTTTCTTAATGGTCCTAAAATCAGTTTCAAACTGTTTAGCTTGACATTTTCTCTATAACTTCTCTCCCGGGCATTTTTAGACTATGAAATTTTTAGGGATCTGAGGAGACATACCGAAGTACCTCAGGTAAAAAATTAAAAAACATATTTGAAAAATTGGATACGTGGCATGTTGTACAAGTCCGTTCTTCTAAAGAGGCAAAAAACAACAAGCTTTCAGAAAGTTAGCATAAATTTCATTCGAAAATTAGAATTTTGGTCAGACCTAGATAAGAAAAAAGTAGAAAGCAGACTCAATGAATGTAATGTTAATGTTATCATATTTTGAAGAAGTTATATGTAATAAAAAAGAAATTGTAACTTGAAGGTTGGTGTAGCTCAAATAAAGAGATTGATGTCTCTTTCTAAGTTAGTGATTAGCAGTGGGAATTGGTGTCTCCAGTAGATTGGTGTCTACAAAGATCTGTAAGAGTAGTTTGGTGTCTACCGGGGTTTATACTAGTAGGGATTGGTGTCTACATTATATTGGTCTCTACAAAGATTTGTAAGAGTAGGTTGGTTCCTTCAAGGGTTTGTACCAGTGGGGATTGGTGTCTCCAGTAGGCTTGTGCCTACAAATATTTGTAACAGTCGGTTGGTTCCTACAAATAATTATAAAGCAAAGTTTTGTGGTTTTATCCCAAAAGTGTTTCCATGTAAATATTTTGTTCCATGTTATGCAATTAATAGATCTCTATGTGGTTGTTTTCCTATGGTTGATGAATGTTTGAAAAGTAAAAAAATGTCTGATGTTGAGTCAACCCCCCCTCTCAATATAAGTGTGTGCTCAACAATTAGTATTTGAGTGGGTTCCTTCGGAAATAGTATAACTATTCGACAACACAGGTATTCCAACAGAGGACGAACACCTTCAGTAACCACTCACATAACCAGATCAAAGATCAACACACCGATGTTTTCACGTGGTAAAACCCCTACGGGGAAACATCCACGACCCCAACCAATGCGACCACTTGGAGCAGTTTATTAATGCAAAGAAAAAGATTACAGAGAGATTTTACAAGAGAG
>SNQJ01S0016549.1:130150-199685 GCA_010110895.2 Picea sitchensis | reverse complement strand
TTCGCTTATCGATGACAACAAGGGTTAGATCTCAGTTAGCTTACCCGGAAGATGCACATTTTCCTATATGTTTCTGATTTTCTGAGATCGCACAGTGCGCGGGGAAAAGAACATACGCATATCTAAAAGAGTAGCAACCTAGAAATAAATAAAACAAAACTAAAATAAAACCAAAATACTACTCTGCAAAAATTTAAAAAAATGTGTATTCAAGCTTTATACCTCCGGATCTAACTGTAATGGCCATATCTTGGGCAAACAAAAACCTTTTCGAGTGAAATAAAAAGTGTTCCTGACTGAAAAGAGCGCTCTGGATGCAATGGAACGGTCCTCTCAGTCCAGAAATGTATGGAACTGAAATAAAATGGATATGAGGCAACTCGGCTTCGCGATCTTGATCTACAACAGGAGCGGGTCTTCAAACAGGCTTTGATACCATGTTTGACAACACAAGTATTCCAACATAGGAAGAACACCTTCAGTAACCACTCACATAACCAGATAAAATATCAACACATCAATGTTTTCACGTGGTAAAACCCCTACGGGGAAACATCCACAGCCCCAGCCAACGCGACCACTTGGAGCAGTTTATTAATGCAAATAAAAAGATTACAGAGAGATTTTACAAGAGATTTTCTCACAATCAATCATCGAAAAATGACCCTCCATGTTCTTTAAATAGAGATCATGGACCAATCGATTGTTAAGCCATGGATCAATGGTCATTAAGATCGAGGAGAGTATGAACCGTCGGATCACTCTATGTCGGGAATATATCATGACCGTTAGATTTCCTAACTACAAATGCATACTAAAGAAACACACTAGAAAACACACTTTTACCTAACGAAACAATAGGCCAAGTAGATCTTACTAACTCCTAAGTGTCTAAATATCCTAACAATAACCACTGGAAGGTAGATCTCAGGAGAACACATGGCCAGTCAAGAAGGTTTCTCCACAAACATAGCTCTATTGTTTGACAAAACAAACAATTCCTTTTGGATCATAAGGATGCGAACCTATTTAATGGCTCTTGGTTTCAATATTTGGAAATTTGTTGTGATTGGTTATAAAGCTCCAACATCTCCACTAACAGAATAGGATGGAAAGAAGGCTAATGAAAATAATGCAAAATCCATGGATGCCATCTTGAAAGTAGCGATTACGATTTGGCGAAGATCGCCGTTTGTCAAAAGGTAATGCATTTGTGAATCAAAAAGGTCATTTAGGACAAACTTCAAAGAAAACATTATCTGGCGATGGCAAGGTTAAGAAAAAAAAGGTCATTTGGGACAAACTTCAAAACATATACGAAGGCGATGGCAAGGTTAAGAAGGTAAATATCCAAACTCATAGAAGATAGTTCGAGAGTCTGAAAATGAAAGACAAATAAAACGTTGCAGCCTATGTCTTCTATGAGGATGAAATTGTCAACACCATCATAGGACTTGGTGAAACAATTGAAGAATCGATGATTGTACAAAAATTGTTAAGGTCACTCCCCTTAAGATTTGTTACCAAAGTTTCCTCTATTGAAGAAATGAAGGATCTTGATAAATTGAAAATGAATGAATTGCATGGGATCCTCATGCTGTATGAAATGAGGACAAAGAAAGAAAAGACATCAATGAAAGAAGAAACTTACAAAGCCTTAAATAATATGAAGAAAAAAGAACACAAAGAAAGTGATTGTTACAGTTGTGAATCAGACACGGTGGAAGCACATTTTGTGAGAAAAATCAACAAGGGATTTGGAAAATACAAAGGTAAGATACCCTTTAAATACTTTAATTTTGTAAAAGTAGGACATTTTGTTGCTAACTATCCATATGCAAAGGATGAAAGTAGTAATGATGAAGAATACCATAACATAAAGAAAGGGAGCAAACATCATCAACACAAAAATAACCACAAATAGGAAAATCATGAAAAGAAGAAGAGGTCTTATAAGCAGAAGAAGAGTCTCTACTCAAAATCGATTAGTGACTCATATAAAGAGAGAGGTGAAAGAAGTTTCGATAGTGATAGATAAGAAACTCTATTTGTGGAAATAGAAACAAATATTGATGAAGACAAATGGAAAGAAATGATGGATTCATAAGAAGAGGAAAATGTCGAAACAAATGGGGAAGTGGATATTATAAGAAATTATGTGTGCCTTAATCTAAATAAAGAATCTTAGGAAAAATAATTTGAAGCAAAAAGAGTAGTTGCATAAATACGAAGAAGAGGATCGTGATTCAAAAGCCAAAATGTCACAAAGCCTTGAAGAAATATAAAAGAGTATCATGAATCTAAAGGTTCAATTAGAAGAGGCAAGAAGGATAGAAGAAGTGGTGAGAATCTAGCTGAAGGAAAAGGAAGAAAATTGTGAAAAGCTAGACTATGAAATTGTCTCCTTAAGAAAGGAACTAGAGAAAAAAACTATTAAATTGAATAGAATCTTGTAGATTGAAAAGAGTATTGAAACCTTAGATAATATCATCAATTGTCAAAGGTCTCCATTCATTAAGACTAGTCTTGGATATGATGTTGGTGTTTCCTCCCTACCTACACATGGCCTTGCTACTACTAGGGAAGTTTTATTTGTTGGAGGTGGAATTCAAATTGGTCTGTTAGAAGATAAAACTATTGTTGATTGTGCCAAGTAGATTGATGAGTTTCATGTTCCTCACATGCCAAAATTTGAGCATGTTGCTACAAATGACTTTGTTGATGATATGTCAACTTGTTCTACTTCTGTAAATGAACCTGACCTCAATTCTACTTTCTATGATCATCGAGCACAAAAATATGTGCCCTATCATCATCCTCGCCATAAAAATAGAAGGAATGGAAACCATGATTTTATATTTTTGAAGAAGAGACGTGAAATACATAATTGTGGACCGGTGTCGACTACCAGGATAGATTGTGGTTCGATTGATGGATGGTCATGGAATCATTTGACCAGATGTTTGAGTACTTCATATCATTGTGTATCATTGAATGTACAATCATGTAATGTTTCTATTAGTTACTAATGATTTCCTTAGAAGTGGTTGACCGAGGATCAACCCGACATGACAGTCGACAAGATTTTCAACATAGTATTCAACAATTGAGTTTCGAATGGATTGTCCATCAACTGGAGTTTTTTACAAGAACTATTGATGCTAATTATTGATCCCTCAGGGGGGGAATACTTGAATTTGTTGATATGAAAACCTAATTTATGTGTTCTTGTTTACTTTATTGTTTCTTGTTGAATGAACTTGGATTTGTTGAGACTGGTTGAACCATGTTCAACTATTGTATAAGATGTACTACTCCTTAAATTGGATACAAATGCGGTCTCGATTGATAGAGACTGATTATCTTGCATTATTGGTGACAGTGTCTAGACTTCTTGAGGAGTGTTGTTGTACCATGTTTGAGCAATTTTTTTAGTTAGAACAAATTAAAGGGGGAAAGTTGTGTGCTATGTAATTCGTTTTCCTCCAAGATCATTTTTCTTAAGATAAAATTGAAAAAATTCAGAATGGAAGATTGTGCACCAATCAACACATCCATGATCATAGGTTGTAAATTGAGAAAAGATGATGAATCTTCAGAATAAAATAAAACACTGTACATGTACAGGTCGATGATTGGAAGTCTACTATATGTGATGGCATCAAGGCCAGACATTATGCAAGAAGTAGGATTGGTTGAATGATTTCAAGTTGCACCAAAATAAACTCATGTACAAGCAATGAAAATAAAATTCAAATATATAAAGGGAACCTTAGAATTTGTCTTGTGGTACTCATGAGGTGAAGCTTTTACTCTAAAAAAATATACAAATGTAGATTGGGCATGCAATGTTGATGATATGAAAAGTACAAGTGGAGGAGAATTCTTTATAGGAAACAATCTAGTTTCTTGGTTGAGAAAGAAACAACCTTCAGTTTCTCTACCATAGCAGAACCAATTATATAGAAATACCATCATATTGTACACAAGCTCTTTGGATGAAGAAAACATTGAGAGATGTTAAGGTAGAATGTGATCATCCAATATCAATAATTTGTGACAACACAAGTGCAATAAATATTTCAAAGAATCTTTATATGTACTAAAAAATAAAGAATATTCCAATCAAGTATCACTTCTTAAGAGAAAAAGTAGGAGATTAGAATTTCAAGTTGGAATACATTGTCACCAAAGAAAAAATTGCGTATATTTTCACAAAACCCCTTCCCAAGGAGACATTTGAATATCTCAGACAAAAAGTGGGAGTAATATCCATCTTATCACTAAGTGCTTAAGGAGAATCACAAGCTCAGGGGGAGCATCCCTTTTCCATTGATGTCAAAGGGAGAGAGTTGCAGATAGGGGGGGAATTATTTCTATGCCTAGTGAACTATGTGTTTTGTTGCAGTATTTCCATCAACGACAAAGAGGGAGATTGTTGGAATTATTTTCATTGATGTGAAAGGATTAATGTTATCATTAATTTCATATTACAGATTTACAAATACACACAACAATTCAAATATTGATTTATATATAGGTTTACAAGTATATTAAAAAAAGGGGGTGCACGTGAAAAATAAAAAGTGAAAATGGTGGTTTCAAACCCATGGATTTGGAAGCCCATGGTATTTGGAAAAGTGAAATAAAAAAGGGAATTAATTATTTAATTAATGGGTGTCTTGTCATTTTGAATTAAGATGTCCCTTCATAGAGAGTTATGATAAAGTATAAAAAAGAGAAAGTATTGAGAGAAAGTGTGTGGGTGAAAAATGTAATAAAATTTGAATAAGTGGATGACCAAAGATTGGATATCATTCTAGAAGGGGAGAGTTGCAAAATCAGTTTCAGGTTAGTTTGACATTTTCACTATAACTTATTTTATGGGATGTTCATGACCGTGGAATTTTGAGGAGACAGAGGCAATATCTCTGCATACATGTGGTAAAAATTTCATATGTTGGTATTCTATACTGTTTGAGATATTCCCTATGGAAGTTAGGGTTCTTGAATTCTCCTGAAATCATAATTTGTTGCTTGATATTTTATTAATCAGATCTTATACAAGAAGCCAAAATGGGAAGATGTGGATTTACAAGGAAACAGACACAAAAAGAAGAAGAGTTATAGACTGCAACATAATGCAAGGGATGAATCTCTTGAGGCTTGTTGTCTTCACCATATGCATGTGCTTGAGGTCTTTTGATCAAATAACTTTGAGTATAAGACACTCTTTAATCCCCCAAAGTGTTGACCCTAAACATGAGTGCCTCATTCCCTTTTATCTTTACACTATATTCAAAACCACTTCTTGAAATTGCTTACCACTTATTGAATCTACTTACTTCCTCTTAATCCTTTGAAAACAAATTCTTGTTTTAGAAGAGGCCTTACAGTGGCAATAAGATAATTTTCAAAAAATTGTTTTATCGAAAAATTTTACGAGGCTCGCCTTGCACTACTTGATTCTCCTTTCTTTCCTAAAAGGATCTTGAGGAATTGACACATGCAATGCCATGTTTTTCCCATTGGATAGTCAATATTTGTCATGTTCCTTACTATCTCATCCATATTGGTATATATTTTGTATGATGGTGGGGTAAAATTCTTGAAAACTCTCTGTAATTGGTGTAGGATCTCAAAATCTCCTGCCAATATTTTCATGATGTCTTTCCCTAGAAAACCCCATGTTTTCTTATTAAACATGTTGTCATCATTCCTTTTAAACTCCAAGAACTATGAATATCTCTTTTGTGAGAAGAAGTCTCCACTTCCCTCCTAGGGTTCTAGAAATCTAAGGATGATGAGGTCCTTGAAGATATTTTTAAAAGATGTCACTTCTCCAATTATTTAATTTAGCCTGCTTTCATCATTTTTTGATTTCCTTTTTTAAGTGAGAAATGTTTTAGCATCAATGATAATACTATTTTTGTCACTAATGTCTAGGTCTTTGAGCCACTCTTTAGTCCTGCCATTCATAAATTTTATAATCTCTTTGGCCATATCAGGTTTACTTTCTAATCCATAAGCTATTGTGCCTATGCCTGCTTTGGATGATTTTAGCAACTCCAACTTTTCTCCCATCAAGGAAAAGTGTGTCCAATTCTTAGCTATCAGAGTGGATATTTTCTCCTAGATCACATGCTTAGCTTCTTTTAGGGATGAACTTCCTGTGAATTCAGTATGAAGCTTATCCTGTTCTTTGAGGGATTTATCTTTATTTGCATTTAATTTAGACAACAACACTTCTCTGCTCTTGTCTTGTTTCTCTAGCTCTACAATCTTAGCACTTTTGTTCATTAGTTGAAAAGTCAAAGTGCCTAGTTCTATGTATTTCAAAATGAGGTAAGCCATTAACTTAACTAAAACCTCAACTGGATCAGACACATCAACCTGCCCTTTTCTTTCCCTTGATGTTTGAGCCAGGTGACTTTGTTGACTCTTGATAATATTATTCTCTCCGCACATCTTTTCAATTTCATTTTGTAACTGTGTGTTTATTTTCTGAATTTCTTTAAGCTGGTGAAACAATTGTTCCTTTTCCTCATAGCTATATTGTAGCTCTAGGATTTTCACATGTTGAGATTCAGGGATGTTCAATTTCTTCTTCAACACCTTGATTTATGTATCCTTTTGTTTCACCAGATCTCCCATAGCGGTGGGATGTTTAGGATCAATCCCTAGGGATGATATTTATTTCATGCTCTACCACTCTTGTTTGATTTGCGCTAGTGGCTATTTTTTCTTGTTCCAGTCGTTTATGATTTTGAGTGAAATTTCTCTTATCTTCCTCTCACTAGCAGAGGATTGTAGGATTCCTTTATACAACATCTCACTTGCATGTTGATGGAAATCAATCAAGTCAGGGGGATAGATTTTACATGTTTTAAGCTTGACCTAGGCTACCTTATAATCTACCAGGGAGAGTGGTTTTTGTTACTTTTGATTATGTTGTAAAATAGAAAAAAATTGCTAAATTTTCTTATGTTTGCTAAATTTGTTTATTTCCCCATGCCTCAAATACTTTTCTTAGCTTAACTATACATTTAGTTTAGGTTCCTTTTGGTTTATTTTCAATTTTATTTTTCTTTGCTTTTTGTGTTTTTTTCTCTTCATTTGGTTAACATACTAAGAAGCATGTCTTACATTATAAGGGATTTCTTATTTTTACCATACAATTAAGTAGATTTTTAGTTGTGGAGAAAGTGCTTTCTTATCCAATATAGTTTTCGTGTTTATTCAAAAATAAAATGCTTATCTAACATCATCTTCAAGAGCACATATCCATTTCATAACATAAAATTGACATTAGTGATAATCGGAAATGGGAGAAAAATGTAGGCTCAATTTTTATTCACCAAATTTTTTGTTGATCAAAGCAACTCTCGTAATACCCCTCTTCAGTCACCCAATTGCATATCACAATTCTCTATAAGTCAAATCTAAAAGGGTGAAATCTGCATATAATGAAGTTGAAAGTACTTAAAGAAGAACAAATGAACCCATTAGGGACATGGACACTCGCTAGCAGCGGGTCAATGTTTGTGATTCACATTAAAGGGGATATAGACACTCACAAAGAGCGATGCAATGGCATTTTTAAAGAGAGACGAGGAACAAATGTGTGCAAAGATTTGGTTTGAATAAATATTTAGGCCTTTGTTTGATTTCATGACTAATTAGAAGTTTTGTCTTATTATAACTAATTAATGTCATCTCCCTATTATTTTTGACCTGTTATGATAAGTAAAGAGTATCATTGAATGAATAACTAATCATTTTTAGATATTAAGAATTGTACTCTTAAACTATTAAGTGAAAATGTCAAACCAAGATTAATAAAATTAAATAAGAAAATCCCGACCTTTCAACTACTTCACTCAGACTGTTTCCATTTGAGGCTTCAACAGCTCCCTTTTTGGCAATACTACTTCCGTTCACATTTGTTTTTATTCTTGCTCGTTTTAAGGTTTTGGTTGGATGATTTCACTTTTTGTTATTTGGTTTCCACGTTTATGATTTCGATCAAGGGGTTGTTCCGCCATGTCGCTTCATCACATTTTTCCACGCATGATGGTTGTGCCATTTGAGTCTTTTCACATTTCGATCATTCAATATTATTTTTATCCTCATTTGAACTTTCTCAAAATGGTTTCATGTTTGTGGTTGCTTGAATTTGGATTATCATGGTAATTCGATGGTCTCACCAAATTTCAGTGCTCAATGCATAACCAAATTAGTCAAGCACTTTGGCAAATTGAAGTAATTCATTTAAAAGTTAAATGTTAAGAAATTCAATTTGTGCCTTAGAAAAATACATGTCAATGAGTAGAGGCGAGTTGACGGTTTAAGATTTGCACGATACATTATTTTTACAAGCCTTGAATTTTCATGTCATTTTCACAATTTTGTACCAGTTGGAAAAGTTAATATAATTTAAGAAAAGATTTCTTACATGAAAATTCATTCCACACCTTGGAAGAATATATATATAAGTGTGTTGAGGAGCAAATAGTTTTTTATTTAAGAATGGCATTAATTTTTATGAAACTTTCTCTTTTGCTCCACAACAAACTTGATGGTAATGGTGATAGGTTCTCTCCAAAGGTTATAGTTTGTAAATATGTCAATCAGCTCATGACATGGTTGCATTCTTTATAATTTTGAACTTTCGTCGACTTTGTGATCACTTGTGGCCTCATTTCTTTCATTATGTGTGGAGACTTGTAGTAATGGTGTTATGGTGAAATTGCATTCATTGCAATATTTAAAACTTTCACTAATTGCATCTTTGTTATATTATTTTTATGAAATGTAAATAAATCAAGTAAACACTTATGAAATGTAAATAAAATGTAAAATCACGAGTAACTCCAGCTTGTCATAATCTGTATATGGAGGTAGATACTAATATGGATGATTTTAGGGGTTAAATTTCGCTCATGGGTTAATTTTCCATGGTTTTTCCAAAATCGAGTTTTGTTATTTTAAAATGATTCGCCCAAATTCTATAGGATAAAATGATTTTACCTTAAAAATCGCCAAAAATTTATAAAAACTATACAAAATCCTTAGAAATTTGAATATTTTTACAAAAATATCGCCAAACATTTATAGTTGGCATATGAAGGATAAGTAAGATTCGCCAAGGTTTCTACATTTTAAAATAATTTTCCATCCTTAAAATCATCTCTGGATACTAATCTTGGATCACGCAGTCAAAATTATTGTTTGGTAATCAAAAAACCAGGATATAAAACCGTTTGGCCAGCGCATAAAGAACAACATCTATGAGTAGTCGGAGGAGAGGACTAGAAATAAAACTTCTTTGTACACAAATAAAGATTCATTTTTTACTATTTTAATTTACTTTAGTTATAATTACTTTTAGTCAATTTTTTGTTTTGTTTTAGATCTTAGTATAATTTAGTTTAGTAATAATTTCTGTTGTAAATTTTAATAGCTTTTATTTTATTTTATTTTATTTAGAATAGTTTGTAGTTAAACTTGAACTTTTTAGTTATTAGTTTATTCATTTTAGTTTTATTATAGTTTAGTTTAGTTTATTACTTATTAGTTTTTAATTTTAGTTTCACTTGTGTTGTGTAGTTTTGTTTTATTTTCACTTTATTATTGTAGTTTTGTTTTACTATTTACCACTATCACCTTTCGGTCTTCTTTGGTAGAATATAGCATAGTCTTATGTGCCACAAAATTACCTTAATACTCTCTTGACAGTTGTCCAGTGCTCCTTTCCAGGTTTCGACATGTACCTTCTTAACACTCCCACTACATGAGCAATGTATGGTCAAGTGAAGATCATCGCATACATTAGACTACCAACAACACTTGCATAGGGAACACGTGCCATGTCCTCTATTTATTCCTGTGTCTTTGGACACTGTTCAGCAGTAAGCCTTTCTCCCACAGGAATTGACACCTTCACTAGTTTGCAATCCTACATGTTGAACCATTTCAGAGTTGTTTCAATATACTTCGTCTGATTCAACCATATCTTTCTAGTGTCTCTCTCTCTCTCTTAATCTCCATTCCTAGAATGAAGTTAGTTGCACCGAGATCATTCATGTCGAACTTGGAGGATAATTGCTTCTTCACCTCCTTTATTGCATCCATGTTGTTTCCAATCATAAACATGTCATCAAAATACAAAGCTACTTATATGAAACGCCCACCTTCTTCCTTGGAATATATGTTGTGATCATCTTTAATTCTCACAAATCCCAAAATAAGGATGTATGTGTCAAACTTATGGTACCACATCCTTGGATATTGCTTTAAACCATAGAGGTAGCTTTTCAGTTTGCACACCAAATCTTGCTTCCCCTTTACTACAAATCCTTCAAGCTATTTCATGTAGATTTCTTCTTCCATGTCCCCATGTAGGAACGTTGTCTTCACATCCATATGTTCTATTTACAGGTTGAATGTTGCATCCACAGACATTAGTACTCTAATGGATGTTAGTTTTGCAACAAGGGAAAAAATCTCACTGAAGTCGACTCCCTCGACTTAGTAATAACCATTATCTACCATTCGAGCTTTGAACTTCTCGACTTGTCATGTGGTATTCATATTCTTCTTGAATACCCACTTTCTATCGACGATATTTCTTCCACTAGGTAACTTGACTAAATCCCATGTATCATTCTTTTGCAAGGATTACATCTCTTAAATCATGGTGCCCTTCCAAAGTTTACCCTCTGCCGAGTTGATTACCTCACTGACCAACTAGGGCTCATCATCGATGGAAATTGGCACGAATGCAGAATGGAAGTCAGGTGAACTATACCTTTCGACTGGTTTTCTTACTCTTTCTGATGTCCTTACCACCGGAGTCTGTTGTTCCACCTCTTCTTCGGATTCAGTCGAAACATCTAAATCATCTTCTTCGTTCCTCAGTTCAAACCACACTGTCTCAGGATTATTCTTGTTCTGAACAACTTCTTCAGCCTCGGAATTAGCTTTGAATTTTCTGAAGACCACATATCGATTGTACACTATTCTCCTTGATGTAGGATCCTAGAGCTTATTTCCTTTCATTCCTTCTTTATATCCAATGAAAATACATTTGATTTCCTTCTTGTATAGATTTCTCCTCTTTTTCTTGGGAACGTGCACAAATGCATCACAGCCAAATACTTTGATATGTGCAACCGAAGGCTTCTTACCCTACCATACTTCATGTGGATTTGTGTCGACTAGTGTCGATGAAGGATACATATTCACTAGATGTCTTGCAGTGTCGACTGCCTCCACCCAAAATTCTTGTGCGATCCCAACACCACTAAGTATGCTCCTTGCCTTATCCATCAACATTCTATTCATTCTCTCAGAAAATACATTTTTTTGTGGGGTATATGATGTGTTATTTTTGCATTCTATTCCACAATACTTACAGAATTGATCAAATTATTTTCCATAGAATTCACCACCATTGTCAGTTCTCAACACCTTAATATTCTTATCTGTCTGATTTTCTACAAGAGGTTTAAACTCTTTAAATATCTCAAAAACCTTTGATTTCTTCCTTAGGAAATATATCCATGTCTTCCTAGAAAAATCATCTATGAAGGAGACATAATGCAAGGATCCACCAAGTGAAGGCACTTTAACCGGGCCAAACACATCATTATGCACCAATTGTAGAATCCCATTTTCCCTTGTTGCTCTAGATGGAAACCTCACCCAACTTTGTTTTCCATATATGCAATGTTCACAAAATTCGAATTCTAAACCAAATTTAGGAAAACCTTCGATAATACCTTTGCTATGCATATCTCAAAGTATTTTTTCTCCAATGTGTCCCATCATCTCATTCCATAGCCTGGTCGGGTCAATTTTATCATGTCTTGTCGAGTCAGTGTGTACCGACTTATCCCGAGTCAAGTCGAGTTGATTCAACATTGAGTCAAATTCAGAAGCAACGATGTTGTTGCATATAGTCAAGTTTACATTCCCTAATAAATTGTATAGGGTTCCAATCTAAACTCCTTTCATTAAGACCATCACACCTCTGACCATCTTGCACGAATCCTTATGAAATAGAGTGTGTTCCCCAACATCACTCATCTTACTAAAAAATATCATATTTCTTGCCAAAACTAGAATGTGTAACACACATGGAAGGGTTTGTTTCCTCCCATCCTACAGTATCAGTCAAACTCTTCCTTGTCTGACAATTTTGGTTGTCGAGTCATCCCCCAAGAACACATCACCTCCATCATATCATTCATACTCACAAAACCATTCTCTATGTGGTTTCATATGATAGGATGCTCCTGAATCGATCAACCAAAAACCTTGATCCAACTGTGTATTGGTCGATGCCAGGTACACATCACCTCCTTTATCTGGGGTCATCTTTCTCTTAGTCGATTGTTTCTTGTCAAATCGCATACCGACTTCCATCACCCTCGACTTATAGTATTTTTTGTAATGCCCAGCTTTACCACATTTCCAACACCTTATTTTCGACTGAACTTGGGATTTAGATCTACCCTTTGACTTAGACTTTTTACCAGATAATTTTTTTTTATCTCTTTCAATCGATCAACCTCTCACCTCTAAATCATATTTGGTCGATCCTTCCATGTTATTTCTTCTCATTTATTCTTATATCAGAGAAGAAACCACGTCTTCTAGCGCTAGTGTGGTTGTATTAATCCCTATAGCCACGACTAAGTTGTCCTAGGAGTCTGGAAAAGAACATAATAGGCTTATACAATTCTCCTCTTGAGTGATTTTAATATCCACATATAATAATTGGATTTAAATGGTGTTAAATGCATGTAAATGCTCAGTCACTGAACTGTCATCACTCATTCTCATAATATACAGTTTATTTATGAGAAACATCTTATTTACCAGATATTTTGACTGGTATAAGATTCTCAACTTGTCCCACAGTTTATTGGTCAAATCTTCACCTAATACATTCAACAGTACTGAATCTGCAAGACAAAGCCAAATCATAATTCTTTCTCTTCTTTTGGGTTTCTCCCATTCTTTCGTCAACATGCCTATCGGTTGGGTCCCTAGATAGACTGTTGTCCATTGTTCTCGATCTACAAGAATATTTTCCATTTTAAGCTTCCAAAGCTCAAAATTCTGGCCATTGAATTTTGCTATCTCTATTCTTGAACTGCTCGCCATTCTTTACCATGATATTTAACACAATTTATGACTTACAACTCTTATTGTACCTAGGGTTTAGTTTTCATATTCAAGATTGGTAAATCAAGATCTAATACATTTTTCAAAGCATAACATGGATATGATACCACTTGTCAGATATGAACTTCGCTCTGATACCACTTGTCAGGAAATGAGAGACACTTCCACACTAAACCTAGCAGAGGAGAAGAATAATTTAATCAAGAATGTAAATGAAAAAGACATCACACAGTACACAGAGATTTTACCCTGGAAACCCAAACCAATAAAACCAACATTCCTCGAGCATTCTTCTCTCTTCTTGTCTTATTCAATCTGAATAAAAGGTTACATGTCTAACCTTGGTCCACACTTAATACACAATCAACATCATACCCTCTTTCCTGTGCAAGAACAACCCTATAGCCAATCTGGATTACATTTGCATGACCAACAACCTACATCTAAATATTTCTCTAAAGGTTTTCTATCCTACGATTTATGCATTTTCCTGTACGGTCTTACAACACACCTCTTTATAGGATTTACAATAGGAAAAACGCTAAATACTTGGTGCCCAAAAATGGTTACAAATCCATGCATATCATTAGCTACAAATCCCACAAATCTTTTCATTTTGTTACAGTTGACTCCAAGTCGTATTACTAGTCGACTATTAGTTGGCCTTCATTCGGTATTCAGTTGGTCACTACACATCCTCTTGTCAACCTCATGTTGGTTGACCTCTTCGACTTTTTTTCAATGCCTTTACCATGTCAAACTTCCTCGACTTTCGACTTCGAATTTACTTGGTCGATTCACCTCAACCTTCGACTTGTTGTTGATCCACCTCGACTTTGACCTTCACTGCAAAGAATATAACAACCTAGCAGGGACATGATTGAAGGATTTACAAGGGTGATGCAATAGGAGAAGGATGGATGTTGTTGGACTATGATTGTTGTTATACCAAAACCTGCAAGTGTTAGTCTCTACCACAATCGTCAAAGTTAGGATCCATGAGAGGCGGTTAACCCATGTCATGAAATTCGCGGGAAGTGTTAAACCCAATTTCCAACAATCCCCCCAGTGTGTGTCAAACAAGTTTCAAACTCGAGACCTATAGCTCTGATACCATTTGTTGGACTACGATTGTCATTTTACCAAAACCCACATGAGTTAGTCTTTGCCACAATCGTCGTAGTTAGGATCCACGAGAGGGGATTAACCCATGTTGTAAAACTCGTGGGAAGCAATGAACCCAATGTCCAACAGAGGATTTAGAGCCTATCCCCCCTCAATCAAAACTTCCTAAACTCCTAACATAGATTGAATTTTGAAAAACTTATCTGCCATAAGAGACTTTGTGAAAATGTTTGCAAATTGATCATCTATAGGGAAAAAAAGTTATTCAATAATGCAATCATGAGTGATCTTTCTGATGAAGTGAATTTTATCTCAATGTGTTTTCTATGATAATGTTGAACTATATATTTGGCAAGTTTGATGGCACTCTGATTGTCACACTAGAGGGTGGTCAGATGCTACTGATGGAATCTAAACTTTGAAAGAAACTGGCAAAGTCACAAGGATTCTTGACTTGCATTAAGTGTTGCTCAGTGCTCTAATTTTGCTAAATAAAGAGAAAGAGCTTGTTGTTTATTACAATCCCAAAAGACAAGTCTGGAACCAAGACTGAAAACATAGCTTATAGTAGAATTTTGATCATCAAGTTCACCAACAAACTAACCAACAAAGAAGTCCCTCCTGAACTATAATGTATTCCAAATTGAAATGTACCCTATACATGTTGAAGTATATTTTTTCTTTCTTTCTAATGGATCTCATGAGGTGTTTTCATATACCAAGAAACAAGACCAACATCAAAGGAAGAATTAGGATGAGTATGATTCAAATACAAAAGGATACCAACAAATGAAGGGTACAAAGTGGCATCTACTTTGGGTGTAGTACATGTGGCAGCAAGTTTGACTCCATACTAGAAGGGAGAAGGGGTTGGTTTACAATCTTCCATGTGAAAGTGGCCAAGGTCACATGCATACTTAGATTGGGAAAGATAAATTCTTTCCTTGGTTTGCAATACTTAGAGGCCAGGGAAATAATGAAAATATCCTAATTCTGTCATTTCAAATTTCTTCTTAAGGCTTAATTGCACATGGGTTAAAATTTAAGGGTCAATACTAGTGATAATAAGGTCATCAACATAAAAAATAAATGTAATGAGATGGATTTTTTCTTTCTTGGTATAGGCATTGGGGTTATAATAACATCTAGAAAATTCGGTGTTAAGAAGAAAGATGTCCACTTTAGCATACCAAGCTCAAGGATATTGCTTGAGACGGTAGATAGATTTATTAAGGTGGCATACAAGGATGGTGTCATTCTGAACATATCCAGGAGGTTGTTCCTTGCATATTTATTATTGCAGATCCCCATGCAAGAAGGGAGATTTAACATCCATCCTATGGAACTACTATTTATGTGAGGTATCAAGGGCTAAAAAAAGGCATATGGAATTCATTTTGGCTACAGGGGAAAAGGTTTCATTATATTCAATTCCTCCAACTTGAGAGAATCCTATGGAAACTAACTAGGGCTTATTCCTTTCAACACTTCCATTTGATGCACACTTAGTTCTATACACCCATTTACATTAGACAAGTTTTCTTCATTTTGGAAGAGGTACAAGATCCCAAGTATCATTCACCATTAAGGAACAATATTCTTCATTCATTGTTGTGTCCCAATATGGATGCCAAAAAGCTTCTACAAATGTTTATATATCACAAGTCTTTGAAACTTGAGACAAAAGAGAGGAGTCTCACAAGAACTAGGAATGTGTACAATTTTGGTCTATAGTATCACCAACAACATCACCAACTACTTGTGTTGAATGGACCTCTTATTTATGTGAGTTAGAACGGGATAAAACAAGGCATATGGAATTCATTTTGGCCATAGGGGAAAAGGTTTCATTATAGTCAACTCCTTCAACTTGAGAGAATACTTTGGAAACTAACCGAGCCTTATGTATTTCAACACTTCCATTTGATGCATACTTAGTTCTATACACCCATTTACATAAGAGAAGTTTTCTTTCTTTTGGAAGATGTAAAAGATCCCAACTATCATTCGCCATTAAGGAACGATATTCTTCATTCATTTTTTTGTCCCAATATGGATGGCCAAAAGCTTCTACAAATGTTTCTATATCATGAGTCTTTGATACTTGATCCAAAAGAGAGGAGGTGCATGGAACTATGAATGTGTACGACGTTGATCTATAGTATCACCAACAAGATCACTAGCTATTTCTTGTGTTGAATGGACCTCCTATTTATGTGAGGTAGAAAGGGATAAAACAAGGCATATGGAATTCATTTTGGATACAAGGGAAAAGTTTTCATTATATTTAATCCCTTCAACTTGAGAGAATCCTTTGGAAACTAATCGGGCCTTGTGTCTTTCAACACTTCCATTTGATGTATACTTAGTTCTATACACCCATTTACATCAGAGAAGTTTTCTTCCTTTTGGAAGTGGTACAAGATATCGAGTATCATTCACCATTAAGTAATGATATTCTTCATTCATTGTTGTGTCCCAATATGGATAGTCAGAAGCTTCTGCAAATGTTTCTAGATCATGAGTCTTTGATACTTGAGCCAAAAGAGAGGACGCTCATGGTAACTATGAATGTGTATGACATTAATTTGTAGTATCACGTCAAGATCACCAACTACTTCTTATGTTGAATGGACCCATCTAAGAATCCATGGTGTTCGTGTAGGTTCATGTTCAATGGATTCAACTAGAGTAAGGTGAAAGAGTGAAGGTGGATTCACTAGTACATTTGGCACATTTTCTGACGACGTTGTAACACCATTCCAATGGATGCATGTTTGTATCCGACAAACCCAATTATAGTTGTTTGTTGAATAGATTTTGTCTCACTATTGATGATTGTACCCGTCGGTCGAACATCCAACTTAACAAACTACCATGTGGAAGTTGTGGAGAAATTTTACCAAACAAATTTTCATCACAATGGATCATCGAAATTACGACAAGCATAGATATGTTGTTAATCTGATGCGTTGGGTTGCCACATGGATTTTTCCAAGAAACCATCATCATCCAATTCATCGTCATTTTACCGATGGTTTCGGTTGTTACTATGATATAGGTGCACGTAATTACTGTCGGAAAGCCGATGTGGATGCCATCTAACCTTGTGGTTGACTGTCTATATTGGAGTGGAAATGATCTGGAGGGTGTAGTTTATCGACAATCCAATGATATGGTGTGGTAGACCCATCGGATTGACGATGCCATGGTGGGAAAATTTCATCGAAGTGGTGATGCATGAGAGCTCCAAGTCTGTCAGGGTTGGCGCGGATGACTGAAAATAGTCTGTCAGAATAACGACGTGTGTTAGACAATGAACCAAGGCATCAAAGGTCTAACACATGTATAATAAAGTAAAAAAATCAAATTGTTGTTGAACACTGCATTGGACATAGGGAGCAGCTAGATGTGTTAGATTAAGAATTCAAAGAGGTTGAGAAAGATGTATATGACAACATTCTCGATATATGATGATATAGATCATTGGGATTAGGGTTTATGTTGTTGCATAAAACCCTAATTCAATATTGTTAGAGCCTCCACATCTAAAAATGCACAGTCACACTTAAGAAATACATGTTTTTCTTTTAAACTGTAATTTATGCCCTTGTGTAGAAATGCATGCCAGGCTTCACAAAAATGCATGCCTAAGTCTTTACACACCTGCAATTTGAGTGATTCAAGTTTTGAGGATGTCTTAGATAATTTTTCACCTATCTACATATTTATATTTTCATTTGCAAACATAAAAGTGGTTGATGTGTAAAAGAGGAAAAGTATACCTTGTAAATTGAGAGACCAAAACAATAGAAAGTGATCTAATGGAAATGCACGCCCATGCTTCTATATAGCTCCAAATTTAATTATCTAAGCTTTAAAATGGCTAAGGACTTAGTCATTTTCTGCTAGCTCAATCGGTTAAGATGTGGGTTTCCTTTGCTAGGCGACCCGAGTTCAATACCCTTATGGTGAGTTTAGTCGGGAGGAGACACCCAAAAATACATCCATGTTAAGGGTTGGTTCAGCCCAAGCTAGGTGCGATCCTCGGGTGATTTTGACGGCTTAGATGTCCCTAGGTTACGGTTTCTTATCCAATGGTTAAAAATTTTGGCCCTGCAAGTTATGGGCACATTTCTAACAAATTAAAAAAAATGGCTAAGGATTTCTACCTTGAACCAATATTCAAGACTTTTTGTAAAATGGAGGGTAAAACTGTCTTACTATAAAATGCATGCCTAAGACTCATATGACCTCCAAATTGAGTGGTTCAAATTGTGGAGTTTTGATTTTATCATTTTACATCTATTCATACTTTGGTTGTGCATTTTTAAATTAAAAACCCTATGCTATGCATAAAGGATAAAAGTTGCCTTGTAAATGCAAAAAAATGCATAAGGGGAAAAATGCATGAAAATGGGGCATGTTAAGAAATGCACGCAATAGGAAGAAAAATACATGTATGGTGTTGGTAATTTTCAAGTTAGAAGATACAAGACTTTGGATTTTTTGTAAACCCTAAATATTATATACTATGGTGATTTGTGATCAGAATTTAGTAAAGGGTTGAAATATACATGAATCTTTGGCAATTGTGCACACACACTAACTAAAATGGCAAAATGAGTACTAAATACATACATCCATGAGCTCGATGAGGTAGGAGATTGTACAACCACATCACACATAGGAACATTTTAGTTGCATTTCCATTGTGAAGACCTACAAAAATCATCAGAGAATAAAAGTTTATATGATTGAATAATAATTAAATAAATAAACCTTGTAAATCTAGATACCAAATACAGTAGAAAGTGCCATAATGGAAAAGTACACCCATGCTTATATATAGCTCCAAATTTAGTGATCTAATTTTTGGGGTGAAGTTCATAAAATTCTAGATCTATCTATATCATTCGGAGTGCATTTTCAAATGAAAAGGATTTCTACTGGGAACCCAAATTCAAGACTTTTTGTAAAATGCAGGGTAAAATTGTGTTACTATAAAATGCACACCTAGGACTCATATGACCTCCAAATTGAGTGATTAAATTTGTGGAGTTTCTATTTTATCATTTTACATATGTTTGTACCTTTACTTGTACATTTTCAAACCAAATCCTCTCTACTATGCATAAAGGTTAAATACTACCTTGTAAATGCAAAACAAATGCATATAGGGAAAAAATCTTTAAAATGCATGAAACCAGGGCATAATGAAAAATACACGCCCAAGTCTTAACACATTGCAATTTGAATGATTCAAGTTTTTGAGGGTGTCTTAGTTAATTCGATACCTGTCTAAATATTTGTTTTTGTATTTGCAAACATAAAAGTGGTCATTGTGTAAAAGAGGGAAAATCTACCTTGTAAATTGAGAGACCAAAATAGTAGAAAGTTCCCTAATGAAAATGCACACCCATGCTTCTATATAACTCCAAATTTAGTGATCTAATTTTTGGGGTGAATTTAATAACATTATGAATCTATCTATATCATCAATAATTCATTTTCAAATGAAAAGAAAACTTCTACCTAGAACCTAAATTCAAGACCTTTTATAAAATGGAGGGTAAAACTAGACTACTATAAAATGCACATCTAGGACTCATGTGACCTCCAAATTGAGTGATAAAATTTAGGGAGTTTGTATTTTATCATTTTACATCCTTCTGTACCTTTAGTTTTGAATTTTCAAACCAAAAACCTCTACCGTGTATAAAGGTTAAAAATTGCTTTGTAAATGCAAAAAAATACATAAAGGGGAAAATGCTTAAAAATGCATGAAATCAAGGCATGATGAAAATACGCGTTCGGGTCTTAAAACACCTTCAATTCTAGTGATTCAAGTTTATGAGGGTGTCTTAGATCATTTTACACTTGTATTCATATTTACTTTTTCTTTTGCAAACATAAAAGTGGTTGTTGTGTAAAAGAGACAAAGTGTCCCTTGTAAACTGGGACACAAAAATAGTAGAAAGTACCCTAATGGAAATGCACGCATGTGCTTCTATTTAGCTCAAAATTTAGTGATATAGGTTTTTTTGTGAATTTAATAACATTCTAAATCTATATATGTCATTCGGAGTTCATTTTAAAATGACTAAGGACTTCTACCTTGAACTAAGATTCAAGACTTTTTGTAAAATGGAGGGTAAAATCATCGTACTGTAAAATGCACACCTAAGACTACCTCCAAATGGAGTGGTTAAAATTGTGGAGTTTGGATTTTATAATTTTACATCTATTCATACTTTATTTGTTCATTTTGAAACCAAAAATCCTCTGTTATGCATAAAGGCTAGAAGTTGTCTTGTAAGTGCAAAAAATTGTATGGTAAAAATGCATGAAAACATGGCATGATGAAAAATGCATGCCCTAGGAATAAAAACCTATTTATGGTATTGGTAATTTAAAAATTACAAGTTACATGACTATGGATTTGTTGTAAACCCTAAAGACTGTATACTAGGTTGATTTGTGCCCATAATTTAGTAAAGGGTTTAAATATACATGAATCTTTGGCAATTGTGCACACAGACTAACTAAAATGGAAAAATGAGTACTAATTGTCTGTGTCCATGATCTTGATGAGGTAGGATATTGTACAACAACATCACACATAGACTATTTTTTAGTTGCATTTCCATTGTGAAGACCTGTAGAAATCATCAGAGAATAAAAGGTTATATGACTTAATATTAATTAAAAAAATATGTATACAAGTCGACATGTACGAGACTCTCAAAAGACTAAAGTGGAATACCTGAATGAGATTCTCTTAGTTTCAATAAAAAAATGTTCTCTAGTGAACCAGACCAACCACGTGAAGGTGGAAGCTCATTTTTCCCCTCCCCCCTTGCATCACTCCCAGTTCCACATACCCAGTCTATCTACTGGAAAATAATTGAAAGTGGCATAGTACAGTTCATGCATAGAAAGTAGAAAAACAAAATTTAAAGGTAAAATAAAGAAATAATGTGTGTGCAAATATGTGGTTTTGTACATACAAAACATATAACATACATCCATAAGAAGGTAGCAACAAATAGTGTATATTAATATATTTTATCATCAAAATATGTTTCCATTAAACATGTTTCTCATAATATATACAATCACTTCTTTTTTTGTTATTTAGTTTTCAGAAATCTATTGATTGGCTCATCCATGTCTAGATCTGCTTCAATTGTTGGTCACTCTCTTGTTGTTGATTCAATATGCATTCTCTAACGAGTTGTACATCTAGTCGGGTAATCTCCATGGTGTATAGGATGTTGTTGAGGGACCTTGACTATAATAAGAAAAAATGGTTAAATCGATATGGTTAGTTATTATTCACAAAAGTAGTTTGTTAATGCAAATATCATTACAATGTTCTTTACCAGGTTGACTAGTCGAGAACACTGGTTTGGTTTCCATGTGTTCCTACTCTCACCAATAATTCTCACCTACATGCTCTACCATTGAAACAAGAAAAGTTATAAGTACACCATCTGCAAATAAATATTAATAATTGTATTAATCCATACTTCTTATTTTATAGCTATAATGTTGTCATGGCCGAGCTCCACACCAACATCATCGGGTTGCACTCCACCATCATGGTCAGGATGCACACCACCATGATCAGGCTACACTCCACCATCATGGTCGGGATGCACACCACCATCATCTGAATTAACTCCATCGTCATGGGGTTGTTTTCCACTATTGGCCTTATTATTGTTGTTGCTCTCTTATTTAAAACAGAAAGAAACATTCATTTATGGGTGAAATCAATTGTGAATAGACTTTACAAGAAATCAACAATTAAATTCCATTGATTTTACTTACGATGTCATTAAAAGGGGAATATTGTGTTTGTCTCATGCTTTGTCGGTGTTCAACCACATCTTGAAAGACACACTTGAAACCAAGTCAGAGGTCTTCTTCTATGGTCATAATTTTGAATTGAGCCCCTCTGCATTTCACAATATATCAAATTTGGCTTATTGGATGCCATTAAAAAAAAAATTATGATGACAGGAATGATTTGGTTTAATTATTTGGTACTTACAATTCATGTTTTTAGTTTCACGTAACCACCCTAGACAAGTTTGTGTTGCTTGTGTTTTTCTAGTCTTTCCTTGGTTTCTTTTGACATGTCTAGGAGCCTACAAAAAGTTGTTGATAGGTTTTATATGGAAATTTTTATATAGAACTAATGAAAATTTAGCATATTAAATTCAAAATATGACATACCTTCCTGGTCTAGGTGGATTCTTTACTTATTTTCTCATTTTCTTCTCATTTGCATCCTCCAATAGATTATTCAACTCACTCTCGAGAATCATCGGAGGATACTCATAACTAGGGTTTGTTTGCAAATGAACCTTATATTCGTCCTTCACATATTTCAAATATGTACTAGCCAATAAGATGACTCCAATTTTGTTGAAGGGATCACCAAACAGGACAACCAAGTGGTCAATAATACCCTTTTTCAAATTGGGATTCTAAGCATTCCACCGTGTGCATATGGTGGGACAAAAAATATCTAAGGCCTTGTCATTCATATGCTTAAAAAAGATGTTGTTTCCTACATAACAATATGATCATTAATGTAAATTAATCGTAGAGATGCATGTTTCAATTAGATATTAGGAAATTATTAAGACATTCATAAATACCTGTGATTTTTTGTATCTTGATTGGAACAATGTTCTTGTCCACCAAAAAGGTAATTAGCAGTGTTCTCTTGCTAATAACACGTGATGATCCAAGAATTCAATTTGTAGAATCACCAATTGCCTCATCTTCATGATCATGTGCTTGGTCTGGTGTGCACTACATCGAGGGTGTGTCATGGGTCCCAAAAGGTTAATTTGTCTCAGTCATGGGGTTGTCAGCCACAAGAGAAGAGTCAAAGAGCCCTGTGGGTATGTGGCTCGTGGTAAGACGTTGTGGTGTTTGAGCATCGCTTCTACCAACACCATCCTCAGAAGAAAGATGTTGAGGTTTTATATTTAAATCCTATAAAAAGAAAACATTTTTTATTCAAATCATATAAAAGTATCAAAATAAAATTCATAAATGAACATATGTGATAAATAACAATTTCTAAAATATCGTGCTTACCACAAATTGTTTTATTTCCTCCATCAAAACTTTGCGTGTTTGTGTCTTCTCCTCCATTTGTTCACATGTACACAATTCACTAAGTTCATTGGGTTTTTTTCACAAAGTCCTTTTAATTGTCTCAATCAGCTTCAATTCAAACATTTTGTCACCATTTCCCACGTTGTCAAGTACACCAGGTGTCGACAACTACATATATCAACAAAAAAACAATTTAATTCAATTATAAAAACAGTAATAAAATTCACTTTAAATGGATATGGATATTTTTAGTCATTTACCTGCTCCAAGGCTTGTGCCTTCCCACAATCACCCCATGACAATATAGGAAGCATGACATATTAAAATGTTACCTTATAATATGAGAAGCATGAAAGTGGTTGTTGTGTAAAAGAGGTAAAATATACCTTGTAAATTGAGAGACCAAATTAGTAGAAAGTTCCCTAATGGAAATGCATGTCCATGCTTCTATATAGCTCAAAACTTAGTGATATAACTTTTAGGGTGAATTTAATAACATTGTGAATCAATATATATGATTCAGATTGCATTTTCAAATTAAAAAGGAATTCTACTTGGAACCCAATTTCAATACCTTTTGTAAAATGGAGGGTAAAACTAGATTACTATAAAATGCACGCCTAGTATTGATATGACCTCCAAATCGAGTGGTAAAATTTGTGGAGTTTGTATTTTATCATTTTACATATATTCATACCTTTAGTTGTGCATTTTGAAACCAAAAAACCTCTACCATGCATAAAGGTTAAAAATTGTTTTATAAATGTAAACACTAGTACATTGGACCCATTTTTCGACAATTTTTTTACGCATTTGTGTCACAAAAACGTCGAGCTTCCAACGAACACATCAACCTAAGTTCATTGTTAAACACATGTTGCACTATCGAAGTACATTCTATCATCGGTCTTACAATGCCATTTACAATCGAAATATCGACACAAATTGCATGAAAATAGCCACAAAAGTTTGTCTAATGATCGACAAACATTGGTCGATTGTTCGATGTATGTTTATCACTCTATCGATGTATGTTTGTCGAAAGTGCATCTAAACATACACAAAATTTTATCTATTGATCGACAAAGAGTGGTCGAAAGACTGACGTACGTGGGTCGATCGTTCGACGCACTTTGGTCAACATGCGACATATGTTTTTCGAAAGAGCATGTAAAGAGCAACAAAATTTCATTTAAATATCCACTAACATTGGTTGAAATATCAATGTACATGTGTCGATAGTGAGACATATTGTGTGTCGATCTATCGATGTATTTTTGTTGAAAGAACATATAAAAAGAAACAAAAGTGTGTCTAATGTTCGACTAATATTGGTCAAAATATCGACATACGTGTCCTTATACATCGATTCGTACATCGAAGGAATGAAAAACGTACGTCAAAATATCATCTACGTTGGTCGAAAGAGGTACCTATGTTGGTCGATAGATCGATGTACGTTTGTAGAAAAATAATGGAAAATAGCATCGCAAGTCCGACAAGGTCTGCACAATATTTGAAAAAAAAATATTGTATTGAGGACTTACCATCAACTATCAGCATCGAGGAAGATTTTAAAGCCTACCATATGCTCATATTTTAAATACCTTTTTAGGAATGTTGTTGGAATTTTAGCATTTGTCAAAAGGGAATTGATACATACCTGTGTATATCTGTATTAAGCTTCTCAATACAACGAGGACACGATGACAAGGATTAAGGGGAACGGGTTATGGTGATGGCTAGTGGGAACTACCCAGTTTCTAGGATTCGAGGACATGATGATGAGTAACGGGGACATGCTTTGGTGATGGCTAGTAGTCATATTAGAGTCACCATATTTTCTACATTCAATCCCAAAAAAAAATAGGCGTCTTCCCATAGAGTGCACAACAACCAAATACTAATTTAAAAAAGAAATTAACCATTAACAAATACCGCAAGGGATTTACTGCTATAGGAAAAGAAAATCAGAAATAAAATCGATGGACAGAACAGAAAATATCTCCATTAATCATAATTAATCATAACAAAAATTTTATTACAACCATATTGAACCCTTTTGCATTGTTTTCTTTCCCCCTTTATCTTTCGTTTCTTGGCAATTGAAATGTTCAAAGCCTTCGATTTCCCCCAGTCGTTTCTTGTTTTTATTTTCTTGGATAGTTACACAGTCCCCTTTTCCAAATTTGTTTTCTAATTGTTTAGGTTAATGAGATTTAACAACTTTAAAATACACATGTGTGTGTTGCAGCGACTATGTTGCAACAACTGTGTTGAAGCAATTGTGTTCTAGCAACTATTTCAGCACATTGTTGCAACAATTGTTACAACATGTGTTGCAACAACATAAGCATGTTATAGCAATAACAACATGTTGCAAGATCTTCATTGTTCATAATTAGGCATTGGATATTATGTGAGACTACAACAGTTATGTGAGATTACAAATCTATTGCTCACAAAAGAGAAAGGAAAGGACTTAACTATCCACAACTAGGGTTTAGGAATATCATTCCTACAATAATTATATGTTCTTTTGGAGTCCTTGCTTCTTGCAATAAAAAATTGCATGGGCTTCCCTTAACCCTTAACCCTTTTGCACGTTTTTCTTTCCCCCTTTATATTTTCATTTATTGGCAGTTGAAACCTTCAAACCCTTCAACTTCCCCCAACTGTTTCTTGTTTTTATTTTCTTGGATAGTTACACGGTCCCCTTTTCCAAAACTATTTTCTAGTTGTTTAAGTTAATGATATTTAATGGTTGTGGTCACTTAAACAATTCATTTTCCCGTACTAAATCGGCATGCCACTTGTCACTAGCTATTTACCATACACGTGGAGTTTAAAATGAAAAATATGTAGCTTTAAAATACACCCGTGCGTGTTGCAACAACTGTTACAGCATGTGTTGCAACAACTATTCCAACACTATGTTACAACAATTGATACAACATGTGTTGCAGCAACATAAACATGTTATATCAATAATAACATGTTTCAATATCTTCATTGTTCATAATTAGGCAATGGATATTATTCATTTTTTAGAAGAATTCAACCATCAAGTAATATTTGGGAAGAAGGAGGAGGCTCAACAAAGGTATCTCCATTGGGAAATTTAAATGATAATCCTGACGAAAGTAGTGGATGTGCAAGTAAGTTATAACAACCAATTTTAGAAATGAGGTTAGTATCACTACAGACAAAAAACTAGCACATAAACCTGACACACAGTCAGAAAGGTACCAATCCAAGTGAAGAAGACACTTCATATGTCTTATTTAAAGGAAGATAAGTTTTTCACTCAAACTCATTATTGTATATGTTAATGCAACACTAGAAACACAGATAGGTTTACTATGATAGGAAAAACAATAACCTTCATAATAACCTAGATGCTTAATGCAATAGACAATACTATTTTTGTTGGTAATTTCTGGAGCCAACAATGACCATTTTCACACTTATAAATTAGGGCTTGGTACCTTTCTACAAAATAAAAAGAGCCCATTTTCCAAGGTCAACATGGTGTATTATGTTGTATAGTTTTGGAAATAAGAAAAATTCATTAATTTACCAAAAAACAAAAATTGGTTGCTACTTTGCAATTTACTAAATCTAACTACTCATTATATGTGAAAACAAAAAATGCATCTAGTTAATAAGTACTATGCAATGGTAGAAGGATTGTTCATAGATTGACAAAAAGAATAGAAAACAAAGAAATGTTACCTAGACAATAGTACATCCATAACGATTGCATAACTGAGAAAGTGCAGATTGATTGGATGGTTCTAGTGATTGTTGAATGATGGAAGGACACTTCCCTCAGGCTTTTGTTGATATTCTTTCCAATGAAGTTACCAAATTTTCCTTTGGATCTATAATTTCTTTGATTGGGTTGCAGCAATTGTTACAACATGTGTTGCAACAATTGTTTTAGCATAGTGTTGCAACAACTTATACAACATGTGTTGCAAAAACATAAACATGTTATATCAATAATAACATGTTGCAAGATCTTCATTGTTCATAATTAGGCATTGGAGATTATTCGTTGTTTAGAGGAAATCAACCATCAAGTAATAATTGGGAACAAGGAGGAGGCTAAACAAAGGTATCTCCATTGGAAAAATTAAAATGATAATCCTAACCAAAGTAGTGGTTATGCAGGTAAGTTATAACAACCAATTTTAGAAATGAGGTTAGTAGCACTACAGACAAAAAAATAGCACATGAACCTGATACAGTCATAAAGGTACCAGTCCAAGGGAAGCAAACACTTCAGTTGTCTTATTTAAAGGAAGATAAGTTTTTTCACGCAAAATCATTATTGTATATGTTAATGAAACACTAGAAACATAGATATGTTTACTATGATAGGAAAAACAATAACCTTTAGAATAGTCTGGATGCTTGATGAAATAGACAATATTATTTTTGTTGGTAATTTCTGGAGCCAACAATGGCCTTTTTCACACTGTTAAATTAGGGTTTGGGACCTTCCTACAAAATTAAAAGAGCCCATTTTCCAGGGTCACCATGGTGTATTATGTTGTATAGTTTCAGCAAAATAAAATTTTCATTTATTTACCAAAAAACAAAAATTGGTTGTTACTTTCCAATTTACTAAATCTAACTAGTCATTATTTGTGAAAACAAAAAATACGTCTAGTTAACATGTACTATGAAATGGTAGAAGGATTGTTGATAGATGGACAAAAGGAACATAAAACAGAGAAATGTTACCTAGACAATAATACATTCATAATGACTGCAGAACTAAGCAAGTGAAATTTGATTAGTTAGTTCCAGTGACTGTTGAATGATGGAAGGATACTTCCTTGGGGCCTGTGTTGATATTCTTGCCAATGAAGTTACCAAAAATTCCTTGGGATCTATAATTTCTTTGATTGGATCCTCCTCTTTCTCTACATGCTCGATATGAGCATTTGTGTTTATACCATGAGGTAATACAAAATGTATCTTTCATTTCTACTTGAAATATTTACATACAAAAATTTTTTGGACAAATATATATATATAACAATGATATTTATAAACTCATACTATATGAAATAATGTGAATTGTGTAGTGCAAAGCAATGACGGGTTTCATTTGTATTATGCGACAACTTAAGACTGAAGAGTCAAAACTACAGAGAGTTATCAACTACAATTAATATTAAAAAATTAGAGTCCCAACAATACAAAATAATATAATTAACAATAAAAAGCATACACAATATTTTATCAAGTTTCAATTGACAAACTTTACAATTCAAATACAAATTTCAAAATCCAAATAGGTTGGAGCCTAATAGAGAATTGTCCAGTAATCTAAATCAGAACCATGTTCTACGTAGTCTTCTGACTTATCCATTTCTTTTTCTCTTTTTTCTTGTTTAAGATGGCATCCTACAGGTATGTAGGATGCCTATATAATGACATCTATGTATACAGGCCCCTGTGGATAGAGATGGAATCCTACGGGCCTGTAGGATTCCATTTATTTGAAATTTCTTTCCATCAAATTGATTTCAATCTTGTTAACCTATGCAAGTAGGAAAGTTAATCATGTTATCTGATTTTTGTTTACTTATGAGGACTGGAAATAAATTGGTATAAAAGTACAAAAGAAAATGTTTAACACCTCGTTAATTAATGACATTGGGGTCATTACATAGTGACATTAGAGTGAAAAGAAAGAAAGATGGAAAAAAATTTAGAACCAAACCAAATGAATGTGTCGATACATTGCACAAAAACTCTCTCTGTCCAATCACCTTGTTGAGGTTGACTAATGTTTTTGAGTCACTAAGATGAGTCAAAGTCAACATGGTGAATTTTTCCTATGCATTTAGTTTCACCAGTTCTTGTATTTAAACATCGATGTTCCAAGTATGAGTAGTTGTAATCTATTATATTATCTCTCCTCATAATGATATGTTCATGTTCTAATCTAAAATGGATGAGTTCTAATGCCTAGTTTATTTGGACCAGTATCTCATATATGGGGAACATTGTGCACAATATGCACAATTTTGAACTAAATTTAAAAAAAAAAATCATATAAGGATGCAACATCAATCAAATTAACTCACACTAAACTAAGAAAAGAATCAAACTTGGTACAAGAAACTTTAAAATTGGAACTCAATTTTTTCCTGCCATCTGATTTATCAATATTGATGTCATTGTTCATTGAATCAATCGCTAACTTGAGCAAGAATTCTACATCGCTAAGTCCTCTAAATAGGTATTTCTACACATTGAACATTGGAAAACATCAGTGTTAATGGAGAACATAAAATTCCACATCAAATTATATTCAATAATATCTAAAAACAATATCATTAAATGGATAATAGGAATACCTTAATGATCTCCTCTTGGTTTCAAGAATAGATTATTCTTTACTAAATAGATCCAACCATGTTAAGGTGGAATCTCATTTGGCCCCTCCCCCCCACATCACTCTCAATTCCCCATACCCAATCATGCATAGTAATTTAAACAAAAATTGTACAACTAATAATTTATATTAATAAATTTTATCCTCAAAATATTTACAATCATTTCCTTTTTAGTTTCTTCTTTTTCATAAAAGTATTCAATAAATCATCAGTAACATTGTCTTGAACCCCTTCAGTTTTTGGACCCTTTTATGTTCATGCTACATGAATATGCACCATCTCTACCATTGTACTACTTCTAGTAGTACGACGTACTAGTGGTTGTTGTTGTAGTATAAGTGCATCCACTACAACAACGGAAAGCATTAAAAGGACATTGTTAGTTATTATTATTCATAACAGTATTTCATTAATACAAATACCATGATTGTGTTTTTGACCTGGAGGAGTAGTCGACACCATTGGTTGAGTTTTCGTTGGTTCCTCTCCTCTCTGAGCATAAGCCTCATCTACATTCTCTGCCATTGAAACAATAAATGTTATAAGTACACTATTTGCAACTAAATATTACTAATATTCTATACATACAATTGATTTTAAAGACACATACTATGATGGGTCTGCACACCACTAGAATCATGGTTTTCGTGTCCAGTATTTATGTCGAATGAACTAGGGTTGCTTGCATGCTTAAAACAAACAGACACATTAATTGATGTGACAAATCAGTTGTCTGTATATGTTACAAGTAATGAACAATTACAGTCTTGTCATTTTAGTTACCATATCGCTCGAAGTGTCAGTTAATTGTGTTTCCCCCAATATTTTTCAAATTTCAACCACTGCTTGCAATTCAATATTCATGTCTTCTTCAGTGGTTGCAATGTTGAATGTATCCCCCTGCATTGCATAATATGGTGAATTTTACTTATTGGACGTAATTACAAAAAACAAATTATGATGATATGAAAAATATGGTAAAATTATTCGGTACCTACAAATCGATCTTTTAATCTTAGGTAACCACCTTGGCCAAGTTTGTGTTTCCCATGTTTTTCCAGTCTTTCCTTAGTGGCTTTAGATGTGTTTGGAAGCCTACGAAAAGTTTCAAATATGTACTTAGACAACACATTTTTTTCTATAGATCAACTAAAGAAAGTTCAGCATATTCAATTCAAAATATCATTTACCTTCCAGGTCTAGGTGGTATCTTCCCTTCATGTCTCAATGCAATCTCCTTTGCGTCCTCTTGTATATTCTTCCATTCCCTCTCAGGAGTGGTGAGAAGAAAATCATACTTAGGGTTTTTTTTCAATTGACTCCTATATTGATCTCTGACATATTTCAAATACGTACTCGCCTTAGAGGTGATATCATGTTTGTTGAATGAATCACCAAACATCCTGACCAAATCATTAATAACTTTGTCTTTCAATTCTTTTTTTCTGGGCATTCCACCAGATGCAAATGTTGGGCCCAAAAATCTATTAGGCCTTTTCATGCAAGGTCCGGTAAAAAATGTTGTTTCCTGCAAATAGATATGACAATTAGTTTAAAATAATCTAAAATATTCATGTTTCAATTAAATAATAGGAATTAACTAAGTTAATAATAACTACCTGGGATTTGTGGTATCTTCATGGGAACCAAGTTTTCTTCCATAAAAATGTTGACCGATAATGTTCATGTGTTTTTAACATGTGTTTCTCCAGGATAGAAGTGAGTAGACTCTTCTTAATGATATTCACCATCTACACCATCATGTGTGCCATGGTCTAGTGTGCACGGTGGGGATGTTTTATGGGCCCCGAGAGCTACATTCGTTTGAGACACAAACTGATCCGAAATCGGATTCAGAAGCCTGTCAGGGCATGAAAAATGATCAAAAATGAAATTGCTCAGAATCCGATGAAACCAACACCATTGCGTCTGTCTCGTCTTCCTGATTCTGGTGGTATAATTTTTTTGTCAAACGGAGTCCATATGGAAAAGATATCGCATTCTATCCGCCAAGCCAAACAGGCAAAAAAATTTGGATGTTGATTATACCTGTCCGTACAGTCTGTACATTCCGTACAGGACACGTGGAAGGTTCGTACAGGACACGTGGCAGGTCTGTACGATGACATGTGGCAAGTTCGTACAGGACACGTGGCAGCCTCCGACAGTGACACGTGTCAGGCAGTTTTGGCATTTTGGGCGTATGGTTGGACCAATCCCGAGGTGACACATGTCACCACTGGAAGGGTGACACGTGGCACGGGTGACGTCAGCAGCTGACGTGGCAAGCTAACTGGGAAGATTTACGGTGGGTGACAGAGCGTACGGAAACGACGCATGTCAGGTGACTGGACGTACGGAAGTCGACGCGGCAAGTGACATGGCCCAATCATGGGCTGCCACGTGGCACCAAGGTATTGGCTTATTGGTTTGGTTTATTAAAAATATTTTGTGTCGACAGGATTCGAACCAGCGACCTCCTCCACCATAGTGCCTTCGCAACAGGCCTCCGACCAATGGGCCACCGGGTGTCACTTGTTATGTAAGTGGGCGGAACTATATTTAAACTTGGTTTATGTGTTGTTCGGTGGGGGGTCGGGTCGGGGCTTAACCCCGACCCCGGTTCCATTGTATTGACATGTGACTACGGCAGAGGGTTTAAAATGACACGGGGGCTATATAATTGATAGTTACCATATGCGCGGAGTTGAGTTAAGCCCGCGGTTCCTTTACATGCAACCACAGGACCGGGTGATGCCTTTTGTTTTGGGGTGCGGGGGTTACAATGGTTATGACCCTTAGGCCCGTGGACATATACCACGCCAATGGAACCAAGAGCTAATGCCAAAGGGGGCCAGCGCTTGGCCACATTATTGTGTCATGTGACCTTTTTTTTTAGGTGTGCGCGCCCAAGGTTAAGGTGCTAAGCCTATATAACTATATAATATAGTTATAAAAGTGGGTTTTCAACCACTTTTGGGTTTTTTAATGTTAATTAACCACAGGACCGGGTGATGCCTTTTGTTTTGGGGTGCGGGGGTTACAATGGTTATGACCCTTAGGCCCGTGGACATATACCACGCCAATGGAACCAAGAGCTAATGCCAGTAAAGCCAGCCATTGGCCACATTATCGCGGTCATGTGACCTTTTTTAGTGCATTTCAAGGTTAAGGTGTGTTGCCTATAACTATATAATATAGTTATAAAAGTGGGTTTTCAACCACTTTGGTTTTAATGTTAATTAAGCCTTTATTGTAATTAACTCCACTTTGGGAGTTATTGGGTACTTTAGAGCTCCAAATTCGTGGAGGAAGTTGAGATGGATAACTAACTTCCCACTATTTAACCAAGGCCATTTTGAGGCCAAGGGGACAGCCTTTGAGAGCAATTAATGAAATGCTGAGGTAAAGCCAAGTCAAAGCCATTTTCATGCAGGGAAGTCGCTGAGGAGGAGATGTTGCTCTGACGATCTCTCGAGCCCGACATCTGCTTCACAAGTAGTCGCTCGGTTGTGCATGGTTCTAGAGATCCAGAATAACATGACCGTATCACCGGAAGCCACTCAACATTGTAATGATGTACCATTGAACTTTCTAAAAGAAATAGAGAAGCCTCCCCATAGAGAAAGGCCCTGAGATCTAGGCAAAGTTGCTCAACTCAAGTATCAACCCTCGGTATTATGGTTTGTTGTTTTCATCAGATTGTGATCTGCAATATGTTAATGGTTGTATAATCTCTTTCTCGCCTTTGTTGCCTTCAATGGTCAATTAATTCATGCAAATAAAAACTCAACCATAAGTCATTCAAAACTCGACGGATCAAGTGGTATCGAGCTAGTTGACGTTTGGATTTGAGCGCTCAGATGTTAGCCGTGGAAGAGCAATATCCTGCTGATGTCGGCATCTGGAGGGATCTTTCAAGACGAAGGAGTTCGAGATCTCTGTTTTCCATGTCGAAGATGGTGAAGGTGTTGTATGAAGACCACTTGGAACGAAAGAGCATGGTTCAAGTGAAAGTTTCAAAGAACAACAAAGGGAAAGAAGAATTGAAGGAAGTGCCTTCTACATCCGTTTCAGACAACATATCCGAGGTATGCAAATGAAGGTTACTCATCAAATTTTCTCATACTCATCAAGTTGGTTTCGGTGAATTCAAAACACACAAAAGGTGTAGGTTTGAGAATACCAACCAAGATGGTTATGAAAAGGAAAGGGCCTTTGGATGTAGAGGTCAAGGCATTGTAAATCCTATTGAGGCTTTGGCGGAAAGCGCCCCATAATTTTAGGATTGGGATATGGCAAAGGGACCTTGGAGAGTCTTCCAAGATAGGTTCCAAATCTCGGAAGCAAGTAATGCTTCAATGGCCAAATCTTAAGACATTGCAGGAATACTTCACAAAGGAAATGGTGCACCACTTCATGACTATGGTAGTGAATGCAAGTCAGCTCCAAAGAAAAGTGAAGATCAAGATGGAAGGTATAATAAATGTTCATGTTTCTATTAATTCTCCTTTATATTATAACAAGCATAATCAAGTAAACCGAACTTGTGGAAACTTTATCCATGTGCTTATTGTCTTCACCTAAGCATTGTGGTTGCCAAGTGTTGGAAGAGACAAACTTTGTACCAGAAACCTATGTCGGCCCAAGAAGGAAACGCGTCATAAAGGCTCAAGTCCACAACTAAGAAGGAGAAGGGTAAACAAGTCTAGATGCCAAAACCCGTTGTACGCTTTGCCAAGAGTGGACATCAAGAGGTTAGTTGTTGGAAGCTTAATCCAAAGCTTCGTCCAAAGAAGGGCAATAGGATTTTGCATGTACCCACAAAGGAGGAAGGATTACCAACAAATCAAGAAGAACGGAAGGAAAGAAACAATTAACTTGGTTTTTCCAGAAGCGGATGTCTCAACTTCATTGTAATTTTGCTTCCATTAATGTAATTGAATCCAGAGCAAGCCGGGTGGCCCATCCCAAGCTTGTTGAAGTGGTCAAGAACTTCGTAATCAAAAGGTCTTATTGTTGGGAGGTGTGATCCAAATCGGATCCAAGCCCGCAGGGAATGAAAATGCTCAAAAATGAAAGTGATCTGAATCCGATGAAACTAGCACCATTATACCGTCTTCGCCTTCCCCGATTGGGTGGTATAATGTTTTGTCAAACTAAGTCCAGCTGGAAAAGATATCGATTCTCACCTCGGCCAAGCCAAACAGTAAAAAATTTGATGTTGACTGCACTGGTCCGGTATTGCGACACGTATGTGTTCAGACAGACATCAGTATAAAATCCAGACGATGACATCGCGCGGCGTCCGCATGCACATGTGGCACCTCCCAAGCAGCTGACACGCGGTCGCGCCTTTGGCGCTTTGGGCGCACGGTTGACCAACTTCGGTGACACGCGGTCACCACCGGAAGGGTGACACGCGGCATCGCAGGACGCCGCCGCGAAATCGACGCAGTAAGTCGACCGGGCGCATGCACGACGAAAGCGACATTTAGCCGCACGGAAACGACGCGGTGACGTGACTAGACTTTACGGGTATCGACGCAAGTGATGTGGCCCAATCATGCATAATGCGGCACCAAGGTATTGGCTCATTGGTTTGGTTTATTAAAAATATTTTAGGTCGATCAGATTCGAACCGCTTAATTCTCCTCCACCATAGCTTCACAATGTGGTTCGAATTAACCAATCGGTGCGTCACTTGTTATGTAAGTGGCTGGAACCATATTTAAACTTGGTTTATGCGTAGTTGTTTAGTTGGGTCGGGCTGTGGCTTAGCCCCGACCCCGCCCATTGTATTGACATGTGAATTTATAGCTTCTAAAACCGTACGGGCTATATAATTGATAGTTACCATAACGCGCAGAAGTTGAGTTGTCTTCGCTGTCCCTTTGCATTAAGCGTAAACTTCACGTGGACCGGTACTTTGTTTGCTGGGTTACAACGGTTATGACTGTTAGGCCCGTGGGCGTATACCACGCCAATGGAACCAAGAGCTAATGCCAAAGGAGGCCAAGTAGTCCACTCAAGGCTGGCCACATTATCGCGGTCATGTGACCTTTGGAAAAAGGCCACCAAATGCTAAGCCTATATAACTATATAATATAGTTATAAAAGTGGGTTTTCAACCACTTTTGGGTTTTTTAATGTTAATTAAGCCTTTTTATTGTAATTAACTCAATTTTGGGAGTTATTGGGCATTTTTAGAGCCTAAATTCGTGGTGGAAGTTGGAGATGGATAACTAACTTATACACTATTTAACCAAGGCCATTTTGATGCCAAGGGGACAGCTTTGGAGAGCAATTCAGAGCAGAAATGCCGAGGCAAAGCCAAGTCAAAGCCAGTTTGAGGCAGGGAAGCCGTTGAGGAGGAGATGTTGTCGGACGATTTCTGAGAGCTCCGGACATCCGTTTCGTGTGCCGTTCGTTGTGCATGGTTCTAGAGATATAGGAGAACGTGACCAGATCAGTATAGAAGCCATTCGGCATTGTAATGATGTACCATTGAACTTTCAAAAAGAAATAAAGAAGCCTCCCCCACAGAGAAAAGGCTCGGAGACGTAGGCAAAGTTGTGTCGAACTCCGTTATCAACCTGTGTATTATGGTTTGTTGTTTTTCATTGCATTTCAGATCTGCAAATATGTTAATGGTTGTATAATTCCTTTTCTTTTCTCACTCTTTTATTAAGTTTCCCAATGGTCAATTAATTCATGCAAATGAAAACTCAACCATAAGTCATTCGAAAAATCCTGACGGATCACAAACTAAGAGGAAAATAGCCTTGAAGGAATGTGGCTTGTACCAAGGCACTGTGGGATTTGTTCACCCAAGCTACCAACAACATTCCGACAACCATGATGTTGCATCGGTTCCAAGTATTCATGTAGAAAGAAATCATTTTTCATTTAGCTCATATAATTAATGTACAAAACATTAATTCATAAATTAATATATGTCATAAATAATCTATTTAAAAATGTCTATTACCGCATATTGATATATAGTCTTCTCTAAAACTTGCATCCTTTCTTTGGTCTCCTTTGTAGGATTACAACTATCCAATTGAAGGAGTTCTATGTTTTCCTTTCACAATCCCTTTCTAATTGTTTTTGTTGGGTTGAGGGAGTCAAATAGTTCATCACCCAGGTCATCGTGCTCTGGTGTGCTCGTCTAGATCAACAAATAAACAAGTTAATTGAATGATTGTTAGAAAAAAATCATATGAAAAATATTTCTTTACCTGCTCCAAGTTATCTAGTGCATTCCCACAATCATGATTCCACATGTCAAAAAAATTCATGTGTCTAGGGTACAAGATACACACATGAAATAACAAAACAAAGACATATGTTTGGGATTTTTTTAACATGCATGAAAGAACAAATAGAATTTTTCACTATAAGCACTCATTATACCAATTTTGTTGCAAATAATTTAGATTTATAAAATTAAAAATAGATATCTTATTCATAACAAAATCTAATCATTCCTCAAGCATGTTTCATATTCATTGCAAAAAGTTTGCAACAATGTAAATATTAAAATGTTCATTGTTTAGTTCATAAAATTTAAATCAATTTGAAAATAGACTAATATTTAGATTTCATCTCATTTATTGACTCAACCACATACATAATGAATTGGAGATAGTGTGTTTTAAAATTTAATAATAGAATCTAAACTAGGACCTTTCCTATTGGTTGTTTCTTGTAGACTAGAAACCTACAAGAAATGACTAGCAAAAATGTTGCTAGTTTCTTGAGAAATCATTTTCCCATCCAAAAACAACAATAGGTGTAAAAAATGGGTTTATGTCATGGTTATGTTTTTGGGATGACTTTTTTCAAAAACCACCCCTCTTAGGTGTGGTTATCGATAACATAGATCCCACATGCGTTCGTCTATACCTATGTTCTTATCAAATGGTCAATAAGGTGGATGAGGAAATCCAAGTAGTCATTCTAGAACCAAATCATCTTGGTTGTAAGGCATCCAAAAACACCAAGACCTTGAACATAATGTGTATGAGGAAATATTATACATGATTCTAGAAACAAATCATTCTAGTGGTAAGGAATCGATGTACACCAAGTCCTTGGACCTGTACTGACATGTCAAGAAACTAATTGCATGTAGGAAACCAAGGATGATATCATCTTACATAATATTGACCAACTAGACTAGAAATATGATTCCCTCGTCATTTCCATTTGGGAGTCTGAAGATGAAGATGGAGAAGCTGAGGAAGAGGCTAAAGCATATGAATAATAGCAAGTTTCCCACTAGAAGAAATAGATAGGGACTCCCACACACTAATTTATTTGGATGGAGAATATCAGGATGATCTCCAAGTCTTCCCGCTTTAATTTATTTGCTAACTCATAATCTGATTAGAAGGTCAGTTAATGGCCCTATTGGGTTATTTTTTATGTTTAATTTTAGAGATTTTATACTCCATTGTTGGTTAAATCCCATACTTTTAGTGGATGTTGTTGGAATACTAAGGGGGGGGGGGTAATCAGTATGAACACTTTTACCACTTTTAACCACAATATATAAACTTCAACTTAATCAACAGCATATCATAAATGTATCATCTATGACTACATCCAATATATCATGAGTATATAAACATAAGTAGCATCACATCAACTACAAAGTACACCAGAATTTACGTGGAAACCCAAATGGGAGAAAACCACATAATTCTTTCTAATATATTGTCAAGAATACATTCATTGGAAGCACCAACTTCCCAATTCTCCAGCTACAACTGGAAGGAGGCTACGACCCCCTATTTACAGGCTCCAACTTGAATAAATCTACAACTCCCTAAATTCTCTGGCTCCAACCAGAAGGAGGCTACAACCCCCTGATTCGCGGGCTTCATCATGAAGGAAGCTCCAACTCCCCGAATTCTCTGGCTCCAAACAAAATAAATCTACCACCCCCTGATTATCAGGATCCAACTTGAAGGAAGCTCCAACTCCCTGTGTTATCCGGCACCAATCAGAAGGAGGATACAACCCCATTTCCTTGCCTCACTCTTCCACCTTGAAATATAAATGTAGACCAAACTATCACTACCACAATCACTTCCATGTCACATCAACTTGTAACCTGTCAACCTTTCATTGTATCCAACCTATCACTATGTCCAACATATCACTGTGTCCAACCTGTCACTATCACTGATATACCATCATCAACCAGATCCACTCACATGTATACAACAAACATCACCAAACCATGTACATCAACATGTACCATATCATGTAGATCAACTTGTGCCAACCATGCATATCAACCTATACCATATCATGCATAAACCATGCACCAAAACCTATACCAAACCATGCATCAACAATGCATCATCTCATGCATCAACCATGTACCATATCATAGGATATCATTAATGAAGTGCCTCAACCATAACCAAGATAGCCACAATACCAAGATACCAATATAGCCAAGATGTTCTACTAATCAATGTAGCATAACCTCACCATGTACCTCACATGTACCAACATCACCAAGACATGCACCTCACACATGTACCAATAATATACATCATACCATGTGTCTCAAGTATAAACCATGTGCCAATGTGTCCAAGATATGCACCAACAATGTACCTCAATAGATATACCTCAACTAGCATGTACCATACATCCAACTTCCAAGATGTGCCTCTAAGAATGCATCATACTATCACCAAGGTTTACCATGACATGCCTCAGGCATGTACCAACACAAGAGTTACCTCAACCATAAATCAATATCATCCATAAATGTACCTCATATAAGTTCCAACACCATGCACCTAATATGTGCCTCAATCATGTGCCAATGTATCAACAATATACTAGTCATCCATCAAGCATGCACCATAAACATAACATGTAACTCTCCAATAAAACACATAATCATACTTGTAACCTGTAGATGACTTGTTGCATCAGATATCAAACAAATAGACCAACCTGGGTATCAACAACCTGACACAAGCATTCTCCTTCACTTTTGTCCTGTCCTTGCGAGACAAATACTACCTGACATGTGGGGCCTCACATGATGAGCACTATGCAACCTACAAGGGTGCCTCACGTGACACCCTCAAGTTGACCTGCAAGGGCCTGCTAAATTAGGGTTACAGAAAAACCCTTTCTCTTTGTAGCTCTGAAAATTTTGCTCGTCTTGTGCACTTTCTTCGTTACCTAAGACTCGACCTCAGATTCACCAATAGACCAAAATGTTCTCATAATATAGATATTTAATGAATGTGTGTATGTCCTTATGAGAGACTCCTTGAGGTGTATTTATGATTTTTCCAAGTAACTTCTCTCCTTAATCTTAGGGCTTCTTAAACTGTCTTGTTGCAACAACTTTACCCTTTCATTAATGACTTGTAACCAATTAGGGGCTTCTTTACCATTCTTTGTGGCTTCCAACTTCATGAGGGAATATATACCTAACAGTGAGGAACCACGTGGTGTACCACCTATCACCGAAAATGGCATGATGAGGACTATCCATATATGAGTGTGTTACCTACATTTGCATTGTCCTTCATGTCCTTATTCCTCAAAAAAATTCAAGTCTCATGAACACCCCTTCAAGGTTTAGTGTAGACTTCATCAAATGCACCCATCACATCTACTGATATCAACCACTCTTCTTGACATTAATGACAAATAAATCACCATCAATCTCGACCACAACTCAGGGGTATCTCAAATTCTCTAAGGGTTGAAATCAATGACAACCAACTTTACAACAATCTCTTCCTTTGGCATTGATGGAAACACTCATACTCCAATACTCATTCTCCCCCTGTGACCATCACTCCTCATCAATGTTTCTCTTATTTTTTCTCTCCCCCTTTGAAATCAATGTAAAAGGGTATCTCTCCTTGGGGTTGCTTCCCCTATCTTCATGCTTTTATTCTTTCTCTTCACATGTTTATCTCCTCATGTTTCTTTCCAAGTTCCTCTTCTCTTTTGATATCAATAACAAAGAGTGACTCCCCCTGAAAGTATACCTTTTATGAACAATCCTTCTCTAACTCCGTGTGCTTGACTCTTTCTCTTTCTCTCCCTTTGACATCATGGGAAAAAGGATAACCCCCTTGTTGATATGTCTCCCCATGTCTACACTCTTCTAATATTTCTTTCTTGATCTCTTTCTCTGATGATTTCTCTCCCCTTGAATTCTCTACAAGATGTAGAACAATATGGGAATTCCTGCATAATCTTCCTTTCCTCTCTTTCAGTGCTTCTTTTCCATTGGTGCTTCCTCTTTTAATTCTATGACATATATAAAAAAACATTCAAAATTTCTTGACTACAAATATTTAGACATCAATGACCATATTGTCCAACAATGTCCCTCTGATGATATATCTTCTGATGAAGGTTTCTCTTTCCCTGCTATGATATGCCTTTCACTGCTTGTCTTCTTTTGACTAATTGATTCCACTTGTCCACTGATTCCAATTGTAAATATGATATGTCATATATGTTTCTAGACCTGCCAATGATATCATAAATCCATCTATGTTCATATGTCATAATTTTTCCATAACTCAGCTACTCAACTATCCACAATGTTGACCCATCTATCATTGTACTATTATGAAGGCTTCTTTGTTGTAACTAATCATCACATGTTTCTCAGACTAAATCAAATATGTCCACTAATCTGCAATACATCCTTGAACCTGTAATGAATATATCCCTGCTTAGAAAGTGTGTCAATGATAATCCTATGATATATGCATGGGAACATTGCTTCTCAATCGATCAATCTGTCATTATGTACTTTTGTTATCTTACTGCTCTGAATCTATCTCTGCAAACACTTCAAACTTCTCGAAGGATGGTTCTCTGGTATGTATTAGCTACTGCATAGACTCCCCCCGTTCAAAATTCATATTTATTGGGAGTCTCCAAGTCGGATGGCTTATAACAATGGATGAATATGCCCTAATGCGGAGTAATCTTCCTCTTCATATGTAGACACATCATCTCTCTTAACTCTAACTTCTTCCTTTGCTTCATGTGGATTCATTATAATCTTGCACTACAATTCTTGAGAGTACAATTTCTTGTGTCTTTTCTTTATTCACTTACTCTTCTTTTCTTTCTCGCACTACTCAAAATTTTGTGATCTCTGGGACCTGGTCTCCATTCACATGTCCTTCTTGTTTTTTATTTCTTCTCTAAACCTTCATGTATTTGACATCACTGTTTTCCTTCATGGAAGGCTCTATCACACTTCTATAATTTCGAGCTATGTGTCCATATTTGTGTCATTTGTAACATTCATCATTATGTGGAGCCACATAAGAATTTCTTTCGCGAGCATTTCCTCCATAAGCCCTGCAATCTACACCTTTATGTCCAAAGTTAGTACAAGTAAAACAATGACCATAAAACAAATTTACATACCATGGAGTGAATGATATGTTTTGTGGTGTAGTCCTTCTGAATTCATGCCTTGGATGATCATGATCTTCTCTTTGGTTGTTTCCTTCATAGTGATTGATGCTTCTTTGTTTCCTAAATGTAGAAGGTCTTTTGTATTCATTCCTTTCTGATTCTTGTTGACCACGATTCCTTTAAGAACTTTTTCATACATCTTTTGTTTTGTTTCTTATTTCATGGAGCTTGAACCTTCCTCAAAATGAACATCTTGTATCCCAATCCAGATTTGTCACTGTATGGCCTTTGATTGTTGAGAAATTTTTCTAACACTTGAGATATTTTCAAGTTCTTGTTGATCTTGTTGAATTCAACTCTCAATGTCACGATTTCCTTTTCAAGCTTCTCACACTCTTTTTATTTCTTTATCATCTAGATCTTCATTACTTCTTCATTTCTCTTTCCTTCTTAAAGTTGGGTTTTCAAGGAGATGTTTTCCTTTTTGAATGATTTGTTTTTCTTCCTTTCTTTCTTCAGCTTGATTAAATCACTGATTAATTCTTCCTCGAGATCCACTTCACCTTATTCTTCCCTTTCAGTATTTCTTTTATTATTTTTCATAGCCATAAAGAGTACTCTCTCCAAGTCACTATGTTGGTTTAGGACTATTTTGGGAGGAAAAATTATTTTGGGCATAGGCCTGTTTTGGGAAGAAAGTCTATTTTGGTCACAGGCCTATTTTTGGAGAGAGATTTATTTTTGGAGTGCACGCTATAGGTGGCAAAAAAGAAACATGGAAAAAAAGAAGGAAAAGTAATGTGGCATGCATGCAGTTAGACCTAACCATGTTAGGGTTAGGGTTTTTGACAAAATTGTGATGTCTATAAGCCAGTAGAGTAGTATAAATAAAGACCTAGGAGGTCTAGGTTGGGGGTTCGATTGTTATGGTTTATATTGTTTTTGAGTCGAATAAGCTAGTTTATGAGGGTTAGGTAACATGTTGTGGAGCTTGGTGTGATCTAGTCTGCCTCACAGAGGGTACTTACCCTCCTTTTGATTGTAACCATGAATATGTAATGTACGTAGTGCAAATTTTGTAGAAGAATGAATAAAAGAGCAAAAGATACAAATCTTTGTGGACGTAGCCCCAGGGGGTGAACCACGGTAAATCCATTGTGTTAATGTGTATGAATGATTATTTGGATGTTATGTTATGTGTCAATTAAAGAATGGATGGTTAAATCTGATTATAACAACATGCATTCATATTTAGATGAATGAATGAATCCTAGAAGTAGTTGAATGAATACTAATGTTAAACGCATGAGGCAAAGGATAAAAAGACAGCCCCAATCACGTCCTAGACTACAAACACCTGAGTATTGCAGTCCCCCATAAAGATAACTCAGGTGAGATTGCATTGTGCACTCTCTGTGCAATGTTTCCTTTTGGTTTACCAGGAGGGCCGATAGTTTTTAGGGTTTTATTGGAAACCTATTGAGATCAGAACCTAGGTCAGCCCAAGGATCCAACAAATGGTTTTGTTGTCGGTTGGAACTACAGAAGATTGAGTGGAAAGGAACTGTGCAAGAAAAACAAAGACGATGAAATCATATAAGGGAATGTTCAGTCCATGGAATCTAATGAAGGAGGAGATTGAAAGATGTTTAAGGATAAAGGAACTCAAGTTTGCGCAGAAGGAAAATAGAAACCCTAAATTTACACCGCGCAAATATCTCGAAAAACATGTGTTCAGCGACTTGCATGAAGTATTTTTCTGTGATTTCCCGCATTTGTTGCAAGATTGGTTATTTAGGTTGAAGGACAACCATCCTATGAATCAGATCATATAGCTAGAGTGGCACTTGGTGGAGATCGTGAAGTTACATCGAGTCAATAATAAATTTACACGCGCAGTAAATTTTTGGTTAGACAATATTATTGTAGGTTTTATCACTGAATTTGCAGTAGATATCGTGAAGTCATACACTGTTGTAGAAAAGGATTTTCTGAAGGGACCCCAAGGTAGGTACATCAAATCACTTTATACTTCTATCAATATTTTATTGTATGACAAAGGCGTGATGACTATGGAATCAGACAACTAAACTTCCTTGCGTGCATGGGGGAAGGTGGGAAGAACTGACAGGAGTTTGAGATATGGACAAGGATATGGATAAGGGGAAGCATAAGGAGGCCATGGACCCAATCATAATGGACAAGGAACAAACAAAGAAGATAATGGACAAAGTTGGAAAGACGCACAATGGTAGACCTTGCCAATATAAGATGAATAAAAAAAATAGTGCCATAGCTGACAGAGAGGGATTGGTGAGGGATGAAGAAGAGGTAGAGGATCTCTCAGATGTGGAGTAGATTTAGGAAATCATGTGCACAACATATGAGAGGAAAACAAGAGGTCCAAGGTCAAGAACAGAAGGAGTAACTCCAGTCTAGATCATAGTCAGTGTGGAACCTACAACACCATGTGCAACTAATACACCTAAAAGAACACCAAATTTTAGACAATTGAATTTTAGTAGACAAGGAGCAACAGGTCAAGTGTCCAATCAAGGAAAACCAACTAGGGGAGCAAGTTTAGGAAGTTGTTATCACCATTAAAAAAAAATTATGAAATCGAGATTTCAGGACTTAGCAAGGCACTAAATTGGTTTGGAAGTCTGATAAATCAAGGGAGGGGCTAAATATGGTAGGAAGAGGTTAAGTCTGGAGGGGGCGCTAAGGTGATGGGACCCGATACTTTCCAGATCGTGAGAACTCTATATCGACGATCGAGGATCATTTCGAGGGGAGAAGTTGCGTGAAGGATAATTTCAGAAAGCGGGCCGAAATCTAAATCGTGGTTTTGGGTCGGGGCTACGTGCTGCCACCAGGTGCATTTTGGGGTGAGAAGCGGGTTTCCCCAAACCACTTCCTCGCGCCCTCAAAATTGGAAAAGTATATAAAGGGAATTTGTTGGTTATTTTATTATTTTTCAAAATACTGGAACGTTTGAAACTTGGTGCGACCACCTTCATTCAACTGTAGCTCAACAGTACTCCAATTTCATGCCATTTTCACTCATTGCCAGATATTTTTCATCGTCACCATGGACCCTATCATAACTTCAGTAACAGAGAAAGACCCTGTGTCTAATGAAGAAGCCCTAATTGACTGAGATTTAGATGTTTTCTACACCAAAATCACCATTCCGCCCATCTTTGTGTCCAGAAGCAATCTGTCTGATAATGTAGGAAAACGTATACCATTCCTTGAAGTAGTCCATGCCTCCATAGTCTTGTATGTTGTAGAAATTGATTTCCCCTTTCCCGAATTTATAGGTTGGTGCACTGAACCATATTCACATGAAGAAAAGGTCATCGTGAATAAACAAGGTTCTGAGGTCATGTGTAGGGTAGAGAGTATGTCAATTCGATATGCCCTCAGTATATTAGAGTCTTTTTCTGCAGTGTCTAAACCTTTCAATGAATAAAATCTAATTAGGTTATACAGAGAGTGTCCATCAGAAGTCAAAGATCTATTTTTATAGACAATTGTCAAACCAGAACATTTTTCAGAGAGTCTGACTTTGCCCATGAATGTGAGTATAATGGTTATTGAAGTCCAATGGGTATGTTCCCTTTTGAGTCAGGTTTTAGGTCTAGATAATGAAAAATATGTAGTCGAAGTCATACTTTGCTTCCTGTTGACCTTTTTTATGTCAGAGTCTAGTTTGTCAGTCTGTATCATATTTGATCAATTCATAGCTGATAATATCCATAAGCAGCTGGTAAATTTCAGTTCTCTAAGGAATTTCAGATACTACACCTATCTATTGAAGATTTCATACAGACCAATAAGACATAATTTCATGAAGCAACATTCATATCAACTGAATGTAAAAGGATTACATTTCTCATTTTCATCAACAAGGTCATGTCCAGAGTTTACCATTTAATATTCAACACCATATTACCTAGAGTTCTGGATGACATGAGGAGATATCTACAGCCAAATCCAGAAAAGAAAGTGGGGGACTAGGTACTATTCATGCATTCAACAGTAATTTGGGTTTATGATTTCCATGAATGCCCCTATCTATTGCCTAATTTTCTGACCCCCATAGTCTTTTCCTTTGAATTCATCAGGCAGAGAATTATATCTGAGACAGAGCATTTCCTGAAATTTCACAAATCCTCCAACCTGAAGTTCCCTTTTATCATTGTCCCTTTCATTGTCAAAGCCAAATATTGTTTATCTCAAATTCAATAAAATCTCAAAGAGTTTGGTTTTGCATAGCTACAAGGGAGAAGATATGACCCACACCAAATCATATGCAAGAGAAGATTGATGAACAAACATGCCCCTTATGAGCATGAACATGTTGAGGGTTTTGATAAACTAGAAAACCTAGAAGTATGTGTTGATATGGAAGCAGTATTGCAACCAACTCAAATGTAGCAAGTGGAGGCAACCTTGAAACACGTCCAAACACAGCAATCCCCTCAGAGACTACTAGTCAAAGTTCCTAAGATGAGTGTTTACAGTAAAAGAAGCAGTTCAGAGGCCATGGGCACTAGTGATTAGCAGAATGACCCAAAGAATATGAAAATTACATAGTCTACACAGATTGTAAATTTGAAGGAGGAAGAGCCCAGAGAACAAGTAAATCTTGATATGGTGGAGAGTGGTACAAGAATTGTTGAAGTTGAAAAGGAAAGAAAACTCCAAAGTGAAGTCAGCTCCAAAACTTTTAGCAACGGAAAATAATATTTGACAAGACATCTGAAGCAATGTATCAATATAAAGAAGATTTGGAAAAACAGTATGCTGAGAAGAGAAATATTTTTGTGAGTGAGATGAGGGATTTAGTCCCTGAGGTAGAAAATATTTCCCAACATTAATTTTCTTGTTCACAATGAGAGATATTGAGAAGAGGACATTTAATATAGCAGTTGTAGATGAATACAAAGTATCTAAGATCAAGATAAGGTATGACAACATCAGTGCTCTAGACAAGGTCAAAATCCATAGACATACCAGTGACATGTTATATTTAGATTACTTAAGTTTAAGCTTGAAGAACTCAAAAATGTCATCCCATGTGATAAAATTGGAAGAACAGTTAAGGCAAGAAAAGGCATCTAGCAGAGCTTGGAAGACTCGGGTCAAAAGATTGGAATCTGAAAGTCCCCAAGGGGTGAAAACCTCATTGTCTGAAAAAGAAAAATTAATTCAAAGCTTGAAGAAGAAACTGAAAATGTCTTCCACAGAGCACACACAAACAAAAGAACCGGTTGCTCTGGAACAGGAAAAAGAAGCATTTCGTCAAGAGGCATTGGACTACAAAGCTAAAGTGTTGCAGCTAGAGAAAGAAAATATGAAATGGTCACAAGAGCAAACAGAATTGTTGAAAAGGGTTGTATTTGTACCTTCCACTACATAAGTTGGGACAAACACTAAAGGACTTGTCTAGGCTATGTCATAAGTCAGCCTGAAAGAAGGAGAAATCAAAGGGCTAAAAGGGAGCATAGAGAAATTGAAGCAGGAAATGCAATTTAAGAAATTGTTTAGAAATACATACAAAGAGAGAAGACAAAACTCATATCACCGCCAGAAGAATGATCACAGAACACAGTTTAAATTGCTTAAACTAAGAGCATCATAAGAAATTTAAACTGTGTTAAGTTTCTTCCTAACTAATTCAGAATTCATCTCATTAATGATTTGATGCAGTTACTTGTTTTCCCATTTCTTCTTACACTCTGCAAATTACAATTTATAACTTAGATTTATCGCCTCATTTAGACTTTATCCCCTGGAGAGTTCTATCAACCAGTCATTGTTTATGTTCCTTTTCATAAATTTGACTCCATAGCCCCGAGTGTTCCTCCCCTTTCTTGCCAGAAAAATTATAAAAACCCCCAAAAACAAACAAAACCTAGCCATTGATTGTCAAATAAATACCAAGTGATAGGAGAGATCCCTCTCTGAGCTGAGAAGCCTAGTACCCATCTCTAAAGTTGGTTTGTAGGTTACCTATGTCGTTTGTTTTATCATCCGAACAAATTTATAGAGTGCTAACAGAAGTAACAGTCAATTATCTACATTGCACGAAGGCAGTAGTTCGACACAGTTTAAAATGGTAGGACTAGATTCCATTATCAGATTACCAGAGTTTTGGGGTGAGGCATCTAAGGACCCTGAAAAGCATCTATTTATCTATGAAAATATCTGGGAAGAAAATAAAATCACAGAAAACTATACAAAATTTGCTCAGTTAGTTATAACACTCAGAGACTACGTGTTGGACTAGTACATGAGACTTGATGTAAACAATCCACAGGGAGCACCTAAAATTGTCGCAGAGGTGAAAATTTTACTTTTAAATGAGTTTTAGAATCCAATCTTAGAAGACCAGTACATGAATGAAATGATTGAAATCGAGAAGAAAGCAGGTGAGTCTGTCTGGGAGATTTATCAAAGGTTCGAACGTCTGAAAGGTAAGTTGAAGTATTCTATTACTGAAATGCAACATAGGCAGTTATTTGTGAACTCACTATTACCACACTTGAAGTATCCTTTGAGACAAAAAAAAGTTCCAAACTCAAGCAGAGGTCCTGCAAGCAGCCTTGCAGCTAGAAGAAAACAAGTATCAATAGACAGATCCAACAATAGAAGGGTTGAAAGAGGATCTGAAGAATCTCACATTTCAGTTGAACCAGAATAAGGGGAAAGAGAAGAGAGAAGTTGTTTGGTGTACGTTATACATGACAGAAGGAAATCATAAGAATGAATGTCCAACCTTTGCACAGTACTTGGAAGCAGGGGTGCCAAACCCCTTTCTAATAGAAAGACGATGGTGTGATATTTGTAAGACACATGGGCATGATCCATATCATTTTCCAATGATGCAGAAGTATAAGACAATGCCAAAAAGTTCATACTGCAATTTTTTCAAATCAGTGGGGCATGATTATAAGGATTGTAGAACACTTGAATTGATGAGAGAAATAACTTCAAACACCTACAGGGTGAAAACAGATATGATGATAGGGAAAGTTGCACCACAGTTCAATAATGTACAACCACAATTCAATCTCATGCATCTGTAGTTCAACAATGTGAAACCACATTATAATCCTGCGCGGTATAACCAGGTAACCCAATACAATGCACCATGAGGAGATAGAGGTGGATTCAGAGGTGGAGGCCGAGGCAGAGGAGGATTTGGATGAGGTAGAGGGCCAATAGTCTACCAAAATTTTCAATAACTAGGACATTTTGCAAGGGATTGTCCACTTTCACCTGCAATATGCATGTATTTTCATGCAACAGACCATGACACAAAAGACTGCCCAACATTCTTGGGAAAAATATAGGGAAAAAAGGAACCAGAACAATCATAATGTCTAGTGGATTTATGCAAAATGCAGGGATGATGGAAAGAATATCAACATAGACTTTACTCGATGAGGAGCCAAGACAGGAGTTGATGCAACAAAAAAGGATCTGGCTCAACACCAATGGTAAAGAAGAATACTGAGCCCCAAAATCATTTTGACTCGTGGAAAGAAAAGGAAAAATTTAAGGAATACAGACAAGAGATTCTCAAGGAGAACATTGTATCTACATCAATTGCGCAACAAACTCACAATCCATCAATGTACGAGATTCCATCCTCAATCGATCACACCAGCAAAGGACAATTTTTAGAGCAAGTAAGTAACATAAATAATTTTCTACAATCTTGTGTTAAGTTTTTGAATGATCCATCATCCATTAAGGTCTTACAAAATTTGCTAGAAATATGAAACACAGAGGTAGAAGGGAAGTTAGAGCAGAAGACAGCCAATCATCTCCATAAGAAGAACAAGTAGGGAATTCAGGCTAAATTCCAACATTGGGGATTTCAATATGGGAGATATCATACTTGATTTAGGCTTTGAAGTAAACGTCTTACCTAAGAAGACATGGAAGTGTATGGGGGAACCCACATTAGTATATTCACTTGTCCAGTTGAAATTCGAAAACCAACACAGAGTGCTACCAATTGGAAGACTTAAAGGTGTGACAGTAGACTTGGATGGAGTGCACACCATGGCAGATTTTGAGGTTATAGAGATAGTAGATGGAATAACACCCTACCCAGCATTACTTGGATTGGACTGGGCCTTTGATAATTAGGATGTGATCAACTTGAAGACAAGTAAAATGACTTTTGAATCAAGAGAATATAGATTGATTTCACCATTAGATCCACTAGAAGAAGAAAGGTTTGTAGAGGCGACATGTTTGGATTTGGAAGAAATAAATTAGTTATATAGGACTACTGCGTGAGAAGAATATTATGTCAAACCAACTTCAGATGAGGTAATTAGATGGAGAATCATTACATCGTGTGCTTCAGATTCAAACACGGGTCTGGAGAACTAGAAGAAGAGACTACATGAAGTATCCACAATGAGGTGTGCAAGAATAGAGTACGCAATAAAGTGGGTTGGTACAGAGATAAGGGAACCTCCCAGTTTTCATGGGTTGAACGACTTAGAGGAATTCTTGACACATTATGAGGAGGAAGTTTTTTGAAAATCATAGATTGTTAGCCCTCTATATTGCACTCAAGGAAACACCTGCAAGATGGTGGGGTGCACACAAGGAAACAATTCAGGGCTGGTATCAGTGTAAAAGGTTACTGTGCATTATATTTGGCGCAGAATAGAGGAAAAATATATGGCAGAAGTATGATGGGAAAGGAAGGCTATTTGATCACCTAGAGAAATACAGAACACAATGGAGGTTGACACCACTAGAAGAATGGCCTCATTACTTCATTCATACATTGGAAGGGATACTAGGGAACTGGTACATAGACCAGGAGATGCACAAAGGCACTACATAATGGACATTATTACAACAAAATTTTGTGGTAACTTTCTCATTTGAGAATGAGAACCCCAACATTCATTCAACTCTGAATTTGATATAGAGAATGATATTTTTTTAGGAACTTGAGGTGGAGATTATAACATAATATCAACAGTAGAACAGATAAACAGTTAAATATTTACTCTCATGTTATCATGTCGTAAAGGAAGCACCAGATGAAGATGATCCACGCAACATTCATATCACAGAGATTGAAGGAGAGAGAGAGAGATGTGGAAGTCTCATCTATAGAGTTAGAGGCATTTGTTGCACCAATCAAGGTCAAGAAATTCAACATTGGGATAGAATAAATCCTAAAATGGCAAGCATTGGAGACTATTGGGATGAGCAAACACTAGAAAGGATAGCATAATTACTATGCAAATACAGTGATTTGTTTCCAGCAACCTTTACATAGATTAAAGGAATAGCAGGTGAGATGAGGATACCCCTAAAACCAGATGCCAAACATCTTAGACAGAGACCTTACAGGTTGAATCCATTATATAAGCAAAACTTGACCAAATGTTAGAAGTTAGTGTCATAGAGCTAGCGGAGGAATCTGAATGGATCAATCCCATGGTAGTCCAAGAAAATAAGTAAGGAGGCATAAGAATTTGTGTATATTTGAGGAAAATAAATAATGCTTGCTTACATGATCCTTTCCCTACCCCTTTTACAGATGATGTATTGGAGAATGTGGGAGGCCAGGAAGTATATTCATTCATATATGGATTCTCATGTTACCATCAGATCAAAATAGCTCCAAAGGACAGGCATAAGATTACATTTTCTACAGAATGGGGATCATACCAATATACAATTATGTCCTTTGGATTGAAGAATTCACCATCTATCTTTTCAAGGGTGGCCATAGTTTCTTTTAAGGAGTTCATACATTAGTTTTTAGAAGTATATCTGGATTACTAGAATGTTTTAAGTCTTTTGAAAGATCATGTATAATTCCTGAGATTAATGTTGGAAAGATGCAGTAAATGTTAGATATCCTTAAACATCAATAAATGCATTTTTGGCACACCTTTTGGGAAACTGTTAGGACATATAATGTGCATACAAGGTTTATTGGTTGACCCTGCTAAGATTTTTGTAATCATGAACTTACCCCCACCAAAGTAAGTATTCCAGTTAAGATCCATACTTGGAAATACAGGGTGCTACAGAAATTTTATCAAGGGGTATGCACAGATTACTACGTCGATGGAAACGTTGTTGAAGGACACCAAATTTCAGTGGAACGAGGATTGTCAGTGGGGATTGGATACCTTGAAGGAGAAGATGGTGACAACACCTATCTTAGTGTTTTCATATTGGGAAAAGACATTTCATGTGCTTGTAGATGCATCGGCCATAGCACTTGGAGCAATTCTGACACATCCAGGAGCAGGCGACTTAGATCATCCTATAGACTTTGCAAGAAGGAATTTATCAGAATCCAAGCAGAATTACAACACAATAGAAAGAGAAGTCTTAGCCATGGTAAATTCACTTCAAAAATTCAGACATTACTTATTGGTGAATCATTTTAAAATGTTCAGAGATCATTATGCTCTCAAATATATCGTCAACAAGCCAGTGTTGGGGGGGGGGGGATTTGTAGATGGTTGTTATTGTTCCAGGAATTTGATTTTGATGTAATAGTTAAACCAGAGAAGTTGAATGCAGGACCAGATCACTTGTCAAGGGTAACCAATGGAGAAGAACCTACTAACTTGGAAGAAAACTTCCCTAATGCACAGTTATTTTTAGTACAGGTAGATGATGAGTACTTCGTTGATGTCATTGAATTATAGAGTAAAGGAATTGCATAAAATGATTTTAGTACTATGCCGAAGAAAAATATGGTAGTCATAGCTACAGACTATCAACTCATTGCAGGTCAATTATACAAGTTGGGCACAAACAACATCTTGAGAAGGTGTGTATTGGAACATGAATGACCTATATTTTTAGCAGAAGCTCATGAAGGTATAGCTGGAGGACACTATGCAGGAAAAGCTACCGCATAAAAGTTCTTGCACATAGGTTTATGGTGGCCAACTGTTCATAAAGATGCGAAGGAATATTTCCATAACTGTAATGTTTATCATAGAATTGGAAAACCTAACAGAAGGGATGAGATGCCCCTAAGACCCAATGTAACTCTTCATGTATTTGACAAGTGGGAAATAGATTTTGTCGGACCTATTAATCCACCAACAAGACTGTCAGAAGCAAGATATATCATTACTGTGACATAATACTTAACCATATGGGCATAAGCAACACCAATCAAGGATTGCAGCGTAGATATAGAAACGCACTTCTTATTTGAGCAGGTGATCACAATATTTGGATGTCCCAGGATTTTTATGAGTGACCAAGGAACCCATTTTATTAATAGTACCATCTAGGCTATGACTGGGGAAATTGAAGTCTATCACCAGAAGAGTACACCATATCATCCTCGGGAAAATGGGGCAATAGAATATTTCAACAAGATTTTGTAGAATGCTTTGACAAAGATATGCAATGTGAAAAGAGATGATTGGGATTTAAAAATACCAACAGTATTATGGGCATACAGGAATACATGCAAGAAGTTGACAAGACAGACACCATTCAGATTGGTGTATGGACAAGAAGAAGTGGTGCCATTAGAATTTTTGGTACCTAGTATGCACGTAGAAACTATTACAAATATGGAAGAAAGAGGCATAGTACAGGAAAGGCTAATTCAATTGATGGAGCTGGAAGAAGACAAGATTCTGGTAGGATTCCACCAAGAGGTGCAGAAAGCCAAGGACAAAGCCCGGAATGATAGACACATAAAGAAGAAGACATTTAAGGAGGTAGACCTAGTTCTCCTCTATGAAAGTAAGTTTTTGAAACATCCTGGTAAGTTATGAATGAATTAGATAGGGCCATATGAAGTGAAGTATGTCACGGATGGAGGATTTGTGCAGCAAAAGGACTTGACAGGAGCAGAGTTGCAAGGAATTGTGAACGGTATTCGAATAAAACTATATAGGGACATTTGACCTACTAACTCTCAATAGATTGCAGTGCAGTATGGAAACCATGTATATAGTGTACTATAGTAGATATTAGGAGAGAAAAACTTATAAAAATACATAAAAAGGATGACAAAAGCAGAAAAAGAAGAAAATACAAAAAGAAGAGGAAGTTGGTTGAACGGTAGGAATGTGGAAAAAATTGCGTGCAACAACTGATGCGACAAAATTGAAAGACTGCGTGCAGGAAAAATTGGACACGGCGCAAATGCATGGAAAAAGTGAAAAATACAACCAAACATTTATGACTGTGTCTATAAAGCACGAAAAGCATGGATCAGTTTAGCACTTAGTGATTTTAGAGCACAGAGAGAGTTGCAGAGAACTGAATTAGGTGAAATTGAGTAAAGGTGATATCACTTGAATACTCAGCTGATAGAATGACCCCTCCAAATTTTGGCACTCCAGGGAAATATGTTAGGGTTACTCGATAGGGCCAAAGAATAAAGGAAAGGTTGGCAGAACCTGAGAATGTCGTAGAGATGGAAGATGTTACTACCTTGGAGACAGAGTCGCTCAGCCCAACAAAGGTAGAGGAGGAAACATTAACATTTGTGCAAGGAGAAATGGGTCAGAGATCTGCAAACCCAAATGGAATCACAAAACCTAACCCAAAAACACCTGCTAAACCCGAGGAAATGAAGGGTCAACAACAAGTTCACGACGAAGAGGAGGTATTGGTCGAGGACATTACCAACCAACCGAAAATCGAGGGAGAAGAAGACCACATGACAGAAACAGTAGAAAAAGGTAAACATGTCTTCGACCAGAAAAGAAAGGCATGACACACCATAGAAATCACACCCCTCTACATCCCAGACTCAATAGTAACAGTGGAGGACATTCTCGGGAAAGTTCCTAAATTAAGATACTTGAACCATGATGTTCATGACACGGAAAATTTCCCATAATTGGCAGAGGGAACCTATTTAACAGACATGGGGGAGATAGGACCCATAAGAAAACCCATCATGGAGCCTACGCAGTGGATTACAAGGCTCTACAACTCTGGAATTATGAACCTTATGGACATACCACACTTTGAGTGTGGTAAGAACGTGGGCATGTGCGACAAAAAACTCTTGGACATGGTGCATGGAGGCATCCTATGGATGTATAGGCTAGTCCAGATTGATGTGGATTTGATAGCCAAAATTATAGGGTTGTGCATTGTTGGCATGCAACCCAAAGAATACTTGGAAAACAAAGCGCGCGAAAAGGAGATCGTTGAGATGGCAAAGGCGCAGTTTGGAACCAATAGGGGAAATGGGGGTATTTTCCTCAAAGACATCAATGAGCCTATGATGCGGTTCACCAGCAAGCTAATGGCTTGCAAGCTACTGAAGAAATGCATGAAAGAAGAGGCTCCAGCATGAGTCATAGTAGTTGTCGTAGCATGAGTCATAGTAGCCAAGGACACCAGAAACCAACAAGAAAACAACATTGTTTTTTCCATGGTTCTAGATGATATGCAATAGAGAATGACCAATGTATGGCGCATTCTAGTGGAGGTGGTCCAAGAGTATGAATGGATTTCTAGTTTTAAGGCATCCAAGAACCATATGTGGATACAAGCTGCAAGGGATCCAAAGAAAAAATGGTTGGAGATGAAGTATTGCATCTCAAGGGAAGAAGTGGATTGGATCGTCAAAGACTGGCTCATGTAGTGGAAGGTGCCAGCAGCAAAGATAATATCCAAATACAAGGAGAAATTAGAGGCAGGACCATCGACCAAGACAAGTAGCCCGTCTGCCAACACCAGGAAGGTTATGGTGCATACTCAAGCATCCAAAAGTAGCGCAGCGCCGAAGAGGACAAGGAGGACAGAAATGGTGTCCAGGGAAGAATTCAAGGGGGATTGCAGGAAGGGAGGAACATCTCGAACTGAAGAGGAGGAGGCACAAATGAATAAGGGTGGGGTGCAGCCCTCACAGGAAAAAATAACTCCAGTGCAGGAAGAGGAAACACGCAAGAATATGAAATACACGAAGAAGTCTCCAGTCATCACCCTGACAGAGGATGATGTTGATCTAGTGGCGGACAAAGTCCAAGATAGGGGGAATATGTGGGCTACATATATGAGGCATGGAGGGAGGATATAATGGAAAAGTTAGTGGACATCCATGATACTATGCAAAGAATGTAGATGTTTACAGTACAAAAGGCTACGGTGTAGCAGCCAGAAAAGACACAACAACCCCATGTGTAGAAGGAACAAGAGGAAACATTAGACACAATGGTGAAGGGAAGCAAGACATTCATGGTCACACAATAGATTATTCAAGTGGACGAGGAGATATAACATAAGACAGTGGTCATGGCACCGATACCCACAAAGGCATTGTATGGCTTACAAGCGAGCGTCATGCAAGAAGTCCACTCTAGATCTCTTGCAAATGCCACCAAATTGGAAGTTGGAAGAGAAGTAATTGAAGTACTACAGATCACATGTGATCAATTGAATCTGGATAAGGAGGAGGAGAAGAAACGAGTAGATATATTGGATAAGGGACAAGTATATGTCTACAACAGAATCCTTGATTGTGATTAGGAGCCAGATGATGCACTTGAAGGGAAATTTTAGAAGATTGATTAGGTCATGGAGCAGTACAAAAAGGATATTACATAGCTCACATAGAAGCTGACTCCTTCTACACCTATGGAATTTAGATAGCAAAGGTATCAGGAGGTTACTACTCGCATCGACAGTATTACGCAGGAAGCCAAGGAAATACAAGAATTGTATGACATAACTTCTCAAATATGGACCAACTTGGAAGAGGAAGAGAAAATACAACAGCTAGACCAGAAACAAGAGAAGATAATGGTCGACATCCAAGAGTTAAAGTAGCAACAGAAATCAATGGCTATCCTCAAGAGGATGAGGAGTGCACAAGATATGAAGAACTTGTAGACAGAGTTGAAGGTTGCTTAGGCTGAAAAACAAACAAGACATGATCAGTTGGAGCCACTACAACAGGACGCAGTAAGGATGATCGAAGAATTGAAAGAAAAGAAAGGAATAATAGAGAAAATGCATGCATAATGCAAACAAGTGCTAGTAGAGTAGATTACAGCATAGAGTGTGGAGAATTTGGCAGAGCAGAGCACCCAAGTGCAATAGAAACTAAGTCACTTATAAAAATTGTTTGATGAATTGCAGCTAGCGATCCTGAGTGAGAACTAAGGTGTAGTGGCTCGAAACGAACCACATGTCAGTGTTGGGGTCTGTTGGCGCAAGCCTATTTTGGGAGGAAAATCTATTTTGGGTGTAGGCCTATTTTGGGAAGAAAGTCTATTTTGGGCGTAGGCCTATTTTTGGAGAGAAAGATATATTTTTGGAGCGTGCACTATAGGTGGAAAAAAATCAGCATGCAAAAAAAGAAGGAAAAACAGTGTGGCACGCATGCAGGTAGACCTAACCATGTTAGGGTTATGGTTTTTGAAAAAATTGTAACGGCTATAAGCCAATAGAGTAGCATAAATAAAGACCTAGGAGGTCTAGGTTGGGGGTTCGGTTGTTATGGTTTCTATTGTTGTTGAGTCGAAATACTATTTTTTTAGGGTTAGGTCATAGGTCATGGATCCTGGTGTGATCTAGTCTTCCTCACAGAGGGTACTTACCCTCCTTTTATTGTAATCCCAAAGATGTAATGCGTACAATGCATATTTTTCACAAGAATGAATAAAAGAGTAGTAGAGACAAATATTTGTGGATGTATCCTGAGGGGGGGTGAACCATGATAAATACACTGTGTTAATGTGTCTAAATTATTGTTTGGATGTTATGTTATGTATCAGTTAAAGAATGGATGGATAAATCTGATTATAACAACATGCATGCACAGTTAGATGAATGAATGAATCCTAGAAGTAGATGAATGAATACTAATGTTAAATGCATGAGCTAAAGGATAAAAATTCAGTCCCAATCCCTTCCTAGAATGCAAACATCTGAGTATTGCAATCCCCCATAACGTTATCACGTGTGATACTGTGTTGTGCACTCTATGCACAGTGTTTCCTTTTGGTTTACCAGGAGGGCCGATAGTTTTGAGGGTTTTTTTGGAAACCTATTGAGATCAAAACTTGGGTCAGCCCAAGCGTCCAACACACTATCACTTTCATCATCCTCGTCAGATGAATAATTGTCTTCTCTTAAGTAGAGATTTTTCTTAGAGACTTTTCTTTTATCTCATTTCTTGTTACCCTTTTGATATTTATTTTCTTTCTTGGGATATTCTTCTTCATCACTAACTAACTTCTTAGCATAAGGAAATGTATTTACAAAATGACCAATTTTACCACAATTAAAACATTTGAAGGGAAGAATACCTTTGTACTTGTTGGTTCCTTTCTTCAACTTCCTTACAAATTTGGTTATTTCTTCATCCTCGTCTGAGTCATCGTTGCATATACAATTTGTCTTTGAATTTTTCTTGTTTTGCTTCTTTGTATTCTTGGATGCTTTGAATGTTTCTTCCTTCATGATTGGGTTCTCTTTTTCTATCCTCATTTCATAAGCTATGAATATTTTGTGTAGCTCGTCCATGCTCAAACTGTCAAGATTTGTTATTTCTTTCAGGGTTGTTATCTTAGGATCAAATCTCATAGGTAGAGGTATTAGAACCTTTTGAATGACCATTGATTCATCAACTTCTTCTCTCGGTCCTCTAATAGTATCCATTGTTTCATCAACTCACAAGAATTAGGTTGCAATGTTTTCATCTTCCTTCATCTTCAATTGCTCAAACTTAGCTCTAAGGGTTTGAAGCTTAGCTCCCTTAACTTTGGTATCCCCTTTGTAAATATTTTAAATTGTATCCCAAAGATCCTTTGTGGTCTTGCAATGCATAATTTTGAAAAATATTGAATCATCCATACTACTTAGAATGGTGCCTTTATACTTTGAATTGTTTTCGTTCAGTTTCTTTCCATCTTTGATAGTTTGTGGAGTGGTTGGTGTTGCATATCCATCTACTATTGACTGCTAAACATCAAATCCATGTGTTTGCAAAAAGGTTTGCATCCTTTTATTCCAAAAGGCATAGATCTAACCATCAAACCTTGGTGCTCCAATCTTAGTGTATTCCATGATATCCTTGTAGTTGTTAAATTATTTCCTAAAGGACCTTCTCTGATACCAATTGTTGGAATATTGAGAGGGGGGCGGGGGGGTGAATCAGTATGAGCACTTTTACCACTTTTAACCACAATATATAAACTTCAAATTAATAAACAGTATATCATCAATGTATCATCTATGAAAGTATCCAACATACCATGAGTATATAAACATAAGCAGCATCACATCAAATACACAATACACAAGAATTTACGTGGAAACCCAAATGGGAGAAAACCACTTAATGCTTTCTTATATATTGTCAAGAATACATTCATTGGAAGCACCAACTTCCCAATTCTCCAGCTACAACTGGAAGGAGGCTACGACCCCCTATTTACAGGCTCCAACTTGAAGGAAGCTACAACTCCCTGAATTATCTGGATTCAACCAGAAGGAGGCTACAACCCCCTGATTCTCAAGCTCCGGCCTAAAGGAAGTTCCAACTCCCTGAATTATCTGGCTCCAACCAGAAGGAGGATAAAACCCCCTGATTCTCAAGCTCCAAACTGAAGGAAGCTCCAACTCCCTATTTCCTTGGCACCAACCGGAAGGAGGCTACAACCTCCTTTCCTTTCATCATCCTACCGCCCTGAAATATAAATTTAGACCAAAATGTCACTACCACAATCACTGTCATTGTCACATCAACCTGTAACCTGTCAACCTGTCTCTGTATATAACCCTTCATTGTGTCCAACCTATCAGTGTCATTGATATAACATCATCAACCAGATCCACTCACATGGATACAACTACCATCACCAAACCATGCACATCACTCATCAACCATGCACATCAACCTCTACCATACCATGTAAATAAACCTGTTCCAACCATGCATCGACCATGCATATCAACCTGTACCATATTGTGCATCAACCATGCACCAAAATCTGTACCAAATCATGCATCAACAATGAACCATCTCATGCATCAACCATGTACCATATCATAGGATATCATCAATGAAGTGCCTAAACCATAACCAATATAGCCACAATACTAATATACCAATATAGCCAAGATGTGTTACTAATCAATGTATCATAACCTCACTAAGGTGTACCTCACATGTACCAACATCACTAAGACATACACCTCATACATGTACCAAGAATCTACATCATACCATGTTCCTCAAGTATAAACCATGTGCTAATTTGTCCAAGATATGCATAAGAAATGTACCTCAATAGTTATACCTCAACTAGCATGTACCATACATCCAAGATGTGCCTCTAACAATGTATCATACTATCACCAAGGCGTACCATACACAATCACTTCCATGACATACATCAAGCATGTACCAACACAAGAGTTACATCAACCATGCATCAATATCATCTGAAAATGTAACTCATACAAGTGCCAACACCATGCACCTAAGATGTGTCTCAATCATGTGCCAATGTCTCAACTATATACTAATCATGCACCATAACCATAACATGTAACTCTAAAATCAAACACATAATCATACTTGTAAACTGTAGATGGCCTACTACATCATATATCATACAAATAGACCAACCTAGGCGTAAACAACCTGGCACAAGAATTCTCATTCACTAATGTATTCTCCTCATGGGACAAAGACTACCTGTCATGCGGGGCCTTGCATGATGAGCACTATGCAACCCTGGGGTTGCCTCGAGTGACACCCTCAAGCTGACTCGTGAGGGCCTGCTTAATTAGGGTTACAAAAAAAATTCTTCCTCTCTGCAACTCTGAAACTTTTTCTCTTCTTGTACACTTTCTTCATTGCCTCAGACTCAACCTCATATTCGCCAATAGAGAAAAATATTCTCATAAGATAGATATTCAATGAATGTGGGTATGTACTTATGAGAGACTCCTTGAGGTGTATTTATACTTTTTCCAAGTAACTTCTCTCCTTAATATTAGGGATTCTTGAACTTTCTTATTGCAACAAATTTACTCTTTCATTAATTACTTGTAACCAATTAAGGGATTCTTGACCATTCTTTGGGGCTTCCAACTTCATGAGGGAATATCTCCCTAACCATGAGGAACCATGTTCTATACCACATATCACCGGAAATGGCATGAAGAGAACTATCCATTTATGAGTATGTTATATGCATTTGCACTGTCGTTCGTGTCCTTATTCCTCAAACAACTTTGGGTCTCATGACCACCCTCTGGGGATTCATGTAGACTTTATCAAATGCACCCATCATATTTGTTGACATCAACCACCCTTGTTCAAATTAATGAAAACTAACTCACCATCAATATCAACCACAACGCTTGGGTATGTCAAACACTCTAAGGGTTGACACCAATGACAACCAATTGTCCAATAGATGCAACACACTGATCACAAATTTTGTGACACAATACAATAATTTAATTGGCTGACACCATCAAACCGAGATGTATATTGCAAAGGGTGTGAACTCCTAATTTGGGGAATTTAACTTGATATTTCTTTGTGAAATTGGTGTAAGTAATTTTTGGGAAAAGGATTGATCCCAACAATAAGAAAGGGTAAATAATGTCAAACTGTCAGTATTCATCCTTCTCTAGGGCTCTCTGAGTCACAGAAATATCCATCGAGGTACTCTCAGAGTCACAAAAATATTCACAAGGATCTTTGATCTTATTGAGCTAGAATATGTATTAGCCCAAGTCCAACCATCAATAGGTAATTCGAGAGTGCTCACCAGGCCTGCATATCACCTCCGTTCAAGGCATTGTAGTCAAAGAAGGTATTTTGGATTCATTTTCCAATGATAACTTATGAGCATTATTGATATCCATATCATTCCTCGTGCCTTAGAGGGAGGGTTATGTTCCTCATATCCCTATTGTACCTCTCAATGAGAGTCCTTGATTTAGGACTAGAATTGATAAAGTGTGAAAGGAGAAAAGTGTGTACAGTTCAAGAATATACAAATAGTAAATACCATGAGAGAATAACGACATCAAGAGATAAATTTACCAATTTTGGTGGCATTGTTGGTCTAGGTGGGGTCTCCTCTGATGCTCGATCTAGGGCCTCCTCTATCACTCTCTATTTTTCCTCATTTGGCGGGGCTATGGTTGTCACTTATCTTTTGTCTCTTGCATTTGGTGTTGGGCTAGTTAGAAATCATTGTCGAGGTCTTGCTAGGGTTGTCGTTCCTCTTTTTTCTCTTACAGTTGGGGTCAGGCTGATCAGAAATAATTGTCAGGTTTGAGGTCTCATTTTCTTGGGATCGAGGTTTTGTTTGGATTTCCTTACATTTGTTTGCATTTGGTAATTTATATTGTATATATAATATATTATATAAATTATAAATTATATAATATATAATTTGTATAATATATAATTTGTATAATATACAATTTATATAATATATTATATATATTGTATAAATTACCAAATGAAAACAAATGCAAGCGAAGCCCCATAGGGGGGTATGGTATGTATAACAAGTAAATCACATGTCTCTTAACTATTATAACGATGATGACTGTGATGACAATAACAATATTGATGGTGATGATGATTATGACGATGATGATCGTGACGATGACAATATTGATGATGATCATGATCAGGATGATGATGATGACAATGAAAACAAAAAATACAATGTGTATTTTGGTGATAACAATGACGATGACAAGAATGATGATGATGATGACGATGATGATGATCATGACAATGGCAATAATGATGATGATGACAATGACGATGACGATCATGATGATGATGATGGTTGTGACAATGACAATCATGACGATCATGATGACATTAACGATGAAGATGATGATGATTTTTGTAACATAGAAAAATTTTGTTAAACTTTTCTAATTTCTTGCAAAAATTTACCTTAACCCGCCAAATTTTTGTCACCTCAAAATTTCCAATCTAGATATTTTTGTTACTTTATTAGGCATACAAACATTAAAAAAAATTGAAAAAGAGAGAGCCAAGCACCTTAAGTGATACTATAAACTTTGTTTGGATTGAGTCATCAAATGAAATTGCAAGTCAAACACACAAAGTGTCGGAGCAAATTCAGACGCACTGAAAGTAACACTAAAAGTGGTAAAGGGGTTGTGGAAAAACATTAAGAAAAGATTGTTTATTTGCACTTAAAATGAGTTTGGTCTTGCTTAATATTGGAAAATATTTCAACTCTCTGGTTGAAACCAAAAAGTGACAACTCTAAGCAGTGCATTGATTGCTCCAAAAAATTTTAAAGGGTTGGGTACAAATGGATACATTATGGTCAATGTGAACAGTGGATTGAATCAAATGTGAACTGGGATATGTAACATGGTTGTTGTTGAGAGAATCATAATCTGAACTCTTTTCCTTCCTTCTTTGGATCAGTACTCTTCTTTTTGGAGTGACCAAAGTGACTTCAAGGATATTTTTGATTGGCGACACTTTATTGACAATTAGCCATAAGAGATTTGATTAAAGAAACCTAAATTGAATCAAGTGTCGAAGGTATGGGATGATTGCGTCAATGTCGAATTGTGTCACAAATTATGGATTGCATCATACACTAGAGGTGGCACATCAAGTGCACAATAACTTAAGTGGTATGAATTAAGGGATAGTTTCCGTTTCTATTAGTTCTCTAAGTTAAATGTTGATTTGATGAGTACAAGTTGTCATTTAATAAGAAATATTTGAATTGATATGTCATGAATAATGGTCAATAGGATCTACCTACCAACCATTCATGTTTTTTGGTTATAGATTTTAGGCTATTATATGGAAATAAATGGTGGTCCCTATTGAATTTGTATGGTTTACTTAACCCATTTCCTAAGTCATTCACATGTCAAAAGAAGCATCAATTCAGGAGCACTTGAAAAAACTAAAATGGCATTGGGCGCAAAAGACAAGTCCCTATAAAAATTCCATCATAATGTGTTAGAGGTAAGATAGAAGGCATGGCTTGACTGTAATATCAAGAACAAGACCTTCAATAAAGGTGATATATTATTATTGTGTGATAGTAAATATTTGAAGCATCATCATAAACTCTATATGAACTAGTTGGCCCCACTTCTCATAGTGAAAATCAAATATTTTGGTGTCATCAATTTGGATTAGTTGGATGGCACAGTTTAGTAGGGGTGTGAGAATTGTTCTAAGTACTTAAATTTGATCCAATACTTTTCAAAAAATTATTTTAGGTTAGGATGAGACAAGCATGAATACTTGTCCTTTCTTAGGTGGAGTCTAAAGCCAATATTAATGGTTTAGTTTCTTGTATTTTCCTTTAAGTCGCGACATTATTTTACTTTCTAGTTATGGGTTTCATAATTTTCATTCCACTATACAAGTGCACAATAAATTAAGTGGTATGACTTAAGGGATAGTTTCCCTTTCCATTAGTTCTCTGAGTTAACGATGATGATGATGAGTAGGAGGAGGACAACAATGACGACAACGTTGAATATTATGGTGATGACAATGATGACGATGATGAAAATATGATGATGATCATGACAATGGCAATGAGTGTTCCATCATCATGCCACAACTCCTTGTGTGTTCCAACATCATGATGACAATGACAATGATGAAAATGATGATTATGACGATGATAGTGACGATGATTATGATGACAATGACGATGATCATGATGACAATGATGAAGGTGACAATGATGATGCCACATCAAATTACATTAAATAATCTCTAAAAACAATATCATTAATGAGATCCACTTAGTTTCTAGAATAATTTATTCTCTACTAAACAGGGCCAACCACGTGAAGGTGGAAGCTCATTCGCCCCCTCCCCCTGCTCACGTCACTCTCAATTCCCCATACCCATTAATGCATATTAATTTAAACAAAAACTATACAAGTACTAATAATTTATAACATAAATAAATGACAATGATGATGATGATGACCATGAAGATGATGACGATGATTATGACAATGGAAGACAATGATGATGAAAATAAAAATGATGTGATGACGCTAACAATGAGCATGAAGATGATGAAAATTATGACGATGATGACGATGAAAATGATGATAAAGGGTTAGGTGTAAACAATTATAAACAATGATGATAAAGGGTTAGCTTTCTACCCGTGCCTTACCTAGGGAGTTAATTCCCCATCCTTAGATAGGTATTGTGTATTTTATCTATATTGTGACATATTTTTGTTATTTGGATTAAGTATTGTGTCCACGGATTTCATTTAATTACTTGTTCATAGCTGGTAAATTATCTTATTCTATAACACTTATATTTTTTATTTTGATAGTGGTCAATTATGTTTTTTTTAGTTCTTATGTGTGATCACATAAGTGTTTGAATTGGTTAGCTATATGCAGAGTTCCTTTATTGATATCAAATAGCAAAAGTGTGTGAACTACCTTCAACATAGTCACCATCGGGATTATATATTGGCCAATTTTTGTTTCCGTTCTGCAACAGTTTACTTGTCCTTTTCATTACGCCCAGACTGACTGAGTCACAAAAAATTGCTTCCATCTGGGTAGTGGTCGGGGTGACGAAGGTCCCTAGTGATAATAATGGAGGTCATTCAATATAAGGTGGAATACGTCCACTATATTATTAAATAAGCCCCACTGTGGTATTTAGATATATTTGTGTGAACATAAATATAAATGTAAGAGGAATTCTTAGACGGTCACTGCTTCTAGAAGGTTTATCCTCTATAATGTTCTTAGGTGGTTGGTAGTGTTGAAAATTGTGTTTTCATTGCTTTCAAAGGTAGTCATGGAGGTCATTGATATAAAAACAAGGGAAGACTAATTGTTTTCAATGATAGGCAGAGACAATTAAGGCCTCCATGTGTTGTGCATATCTACCCTATGTGAATAACAGGTCTAAGGATCGAACTAGAACCAAAAAATGACAGGAGGAGACTCTAAGAATCAAACCAAACAAATGAAATACAACCTACTACAATTAAATAGGAGAAAGACTAATTTCACTGTGCAAGAGTAACACAACTAGAATAATTTTGGGCTGCACAGAATTGAAGAAAATGAAGTTATGAAGTTGGACGAGATGTCTCCAAATAGACGACGAAATCGAGAAGGTAAAAAACTAAAAATATTTTATCAGAATGATTACAGACTGTTGAAACTACATGGTTCAGAGGAAGCTAAGGAAAGTGTTGAATGAATCGCTCTAACAAGAGAGGTCTTGGTTAACTAATATCAAGTGAGTAGCAATCATCAAATAATCCCACATACACAATAAGATTCAATTTCGAAAGGTTACGATGAAAACAAGAGTTGAGATCGATCATCGATCATAGAATAGATCGATGTATCCATTTTTTGATTGAATTCATTGTGGAATCGAATGAATATCATGGAATAATAGAAGTTGAGTCTATGTTTATGTGCAATTTTATCGAGGCTCAAATCCCTTTAGAGAACAGAGTTTTGAAACCCTTCGCAAGCGTAGAGAAACAAGAATCGTCGGATCAATGCAAAGAATCAAATAGGAGTGTTGATTCATCTAACCAAGAATTTATTTGTGCATTTAAATATTGGATGGAGGATATTTTATATCGAGTAAAGATCTTCCATATCAACAACCAGATTCAGTCTTGGGTTCGGATTCCGAAGTAGTAGTGAAAATCCTTTGGAGTATCATATTCAGAGTCAAGAGGATATAGCAACAAAGAATACTCTGATGAAGGTAGAGCAACGGATGATGAAGATCTATTCAGAGTAGGAAGACGATGGTCAAGATAAAGACACATGTCAGTAGATAGAGTCAATCATTTTGGAGTTATCATTTCGGAGTCTAGTTTTAGGAGTTTGTTACAATGCTCCGATGGAACACCATCAAAGAATATTTATCTTTGATATCATCGATTCGTCATTAAGAGAACCAGGGAAGTTCCACCACTCTGAAAGTCATGGAATCGAAGAATATTTCATGGCAGTTGGGAAGAGACGTGTGGAAACTGACAGATACCAAGACAAGTGGCATTAGAAAATAAGAATTTGGCACGTGGTAGCTGACAAAGAACAGGATAGGTGGCATTAACGAATAATAATCTAACACGTGGAAATTGGATCCATGAGTGTAAAGGTGACATGTGGAAAGCACATGTAAGTTGACCGACAAGACCTAGCGTGGTAGAATGAGGAAGATTAAATCAGGACCGTTGATTACAAGGATCAATGGTGGAGGTTGTTTAGTCCTTCGGGACATGAAAAGGGGTGTGCAGGAATTTAGAGTCGTGTGTTTAGAGAAGCTATAAGTTGCAGGTATCGAGACACTCTGAAAAGAAGAACTTCGAGAACCAATGAAAATTGTCTATCAACGATCCCAATGACATGATCAAAAATCAAGGATGGATATTGAATGAAGATATAAATCTAATAGTTGCTAAGTGACAAGGCCCCAGGGGTCCGATAGGCGCCCCGATTTTCCCATTAAGTGCAATCACATATCGATGGACGAGATCAAACCGAGAAATAATCATGCGGCCCATGATCATTAAGGCTTGTATGTGGAGATTTTTTGCGACATAAGGATGTTAAAATATTGGTTTTCATGGAGGGTCTTGTAGCTCTGCATAAAGAGAATTGATGGACTCGGACCAACCATACACGATATGTACATGGACAAATTATTAAGGAAGTAATCACTATAAATGCCAATGCTCTAATCAAGCTAAGTTTGGTGGTGTGTGGAAGGAAGAGGATCTTAAACAGTGAGGAAGTAGAGAAAAGTTCATATCTCATGAACCTTTTGGAGAAGAAGACCGAATATTCTGTGAAGTGAATTGTTGTGTCTTACCATCGATTTAAGGAGGAATTGTTTCTGAAAGGACTTTCAGATCATCCAAGTTGGTGCCTAATTTGTAATAGAATTGTTGTACTTTTTATTTGTAGGTTGGTGCATGTCTCCAGGTTGCTTCATGTTGGCACAGGGGAAGACCCAAGGTTCAACGCTTAACAGTGCACCAACAAAACCCCGATTACTGGCCCTTTCGGAAACACTTGCGAAGCAAGAGAGGTCTCACCTAAGGTAGAAGCAGGGGGGGTTCCAGGATGCAAGTGTCTGTAACCAAGTTGGGACAAAAATATGTGATAATAACACTTCATAGGGTATTCTATTAGCACTTAAGAAGTGATATACATTAGTTCATTAACCTTATTAACATCGCAGAATGTACCCAAGAATAGATCTAGTGCAGTAACAACAAAGATTAATTACTTCAACCACGTAGCACATAGCACCTTGAATCGGATCTAGCATTCTAACATAAGCAATGCAATTAAGCAACACATACATGTTCATTACACATCTAATATAAGCACTAATCAAAACATAACAAATATAACATTGCACAAAGAAAACCATAAGACACCAGATGTACGTGGTTCACCCCAATGTGGGGCTACGTCCACCAACCGCTTCGCCTTCTTTATTCTGTGCTCGAATCTTACATTCATTCACTCCTATGCACTAAGCCACAGAGTCAAGCTTCGCATAGGATAGGAGATCTTCACACTAAGCACTAGATCCTCCTTCTAAAACTAGGTCAGGGCACATATCCAACCCTCTACTGAGCACAAAGACTTAACACACATACATTCCTTGGCACAAAGTCATTCAAGCTACTTTCACTTAGCTCCACAAACTACTCAAAAATCTTATTCTTCTACCACACATTATTCTTCATTTATACTTTTACAAACCCTTACAATAAGGCCTAATCATGGGTAAACCCCATGGGCCAACATCCCATAAACCTATTACAAAATCCCTAGAGGACCCCTTACTGGTTCCACATAGCCCGCAAAAATGGGTGAGGTCTGTGGTCTCAGCTCCGCCTAGGTGCTCCTTCTTCGAACAATGTGTCGAAGACCAAAAGTGGTCCAAATTTGACCAAGGTTTCCTCAAAACTTGGTCAAGGGCCAATAGTTCCTGGTGTGTAGGTTGGTGCCTACAGAGGATCGATGTCCTCTCTTATTTGTGGTTCGGTTCCTGTCTCCAGGTTGGTTCCTGGTGTGTAGTTTGGTGCCTATAGAGGATTGGTGTCCTATTTCATTTGCAGGTTGGTGCCTATATCTAGGTTGGTTTCTAGTGTGTAGGTTGGTTCCTACAA